>RCUC01118664.1:0-53401 GCA_003697995.1 Taxidea taxus jeffersonii
GGGGGGGGGGGGGGCTGTGGCACACCACTTCCTTCTCCTAGGTCTTGCAGAATCCCTCTCCCTTCTGTGCATCCCCACAGGCACCCCAGATGCACACCTAGTTCTCTGGGCCCGGCAGCTGGAGGTTGGCCTTGGCCCAGCCAGGGCCTGATGGGCAGAAACCCTGGGCAGGGTGGGGCCGTGGTGAGGACCCTGGAATAGGACTGCAGCCCCTCCCCCCCACTCTAGATGGCATGAATCATTGCAGAAATCCTGTGCAGACTCCCAGACAGGGGACGAGAGTAGCCTGGCCAGCTACCCGCCATAGTCTCTGCACCCCTCCCTGTTCTGGTTTCCTAGCACTGGCAGCAGTTTGAGCCCGAGCTGAGCCTTTGGGACATGTTTGGAGCAAGCCAGGAGGTGAAGGCGCTGCTGGTCCAGGGCCTTTTGCTGTTGGATCACAGGTGTGTCGTGCGGGGTGGGAACCAGGAGGCCCAGGGAGCCCTGACTACAGATCCACAGGCCCAGGAGGGAGAAGGATTAATGAGGAGGGGCGAGGGGAGGGGCGCTGGGAGCTTCATACTGCTGGAGGGCGAGGATTGAAATTGGTAAGATGAAGCAGTCACACCCAGGCCTCTTGGTTTTCCAGGGGTCTTCGGTGTTCTTGGGAGGGTCTGGCTGTGCTAGACTGTCTGCTGCTGACCCTCCTGCCTCGACTCCAAGAAGCCTGGGGGCAGAGGACCCCCTCCCCTGTACAAGGAGGATGACCAGACATTCCTGTGTCACAGGACCACGCCAGGTGGGCTTTGGGGGCGGGACTGACGCTCTTCACTGGCAGGTGCCGTCTCAGTGCCCGTACTTGGCATATCCAGGGGCATGGCTATCGCAAGGTACATGGGAGGACATTTCTGGTTCCGGAACTGGTATCAGGTCCACCCACCACCACCAGAGAAGGAGTAATGGATTCTGCAAGTGCCTCTCTTTAGTGGGCTCTAAAGCAAATCCTGGCTGGCAAGAGATTCTGAGAACTCTATCTCTCAGGCTTCTACTCCCTACGACATAGGGCAGGGCATAGAGGTCCCCCTGGCGTGTGCTGGGAGACCCATGCCTACATCCATCCAGTACAGGGGCCTGCCAGACTCTGAGGACAGTAGGAAAGATCAGAGCAGGCCTTACCCTTTCTCTTTGGGCAGCCATGTTATGTCTGGGGTGCCAGAGCCTCAGGACCCTCCTGCGACCCCCCCCCCACTTCCCTCCCCTCTACAGCCCTTCCCTCCAGAGAGTGAAAGTGAGAGGGAGCTAAGCAGGGAAAGGGAAGGAGAGAAGAAAGAATTAAGAAACACCCAGAGCCTGGTAATTTTCCCCTGGCCTTTTACCTACAGAAACATTTGCCTGGTTTTATTTAAACAGCCTAACAAACTCAGTGAGCCTGCCTTGACCTTGGTCTTCTTTGTCCAGCCTTCTTCCCTGGAGGGTAGAATCCTGCTTTGGGGGGCGGAGCCTTCGTCCAGGGCTGCGATTCCTTCCCCCACTATACATTCCATTTTGAAAGATTCCAAGCCTGCAGAAAAGTTAAAAGCACAGTTCAGTGTAAAGCACACAGCCTTCGCTGCAGGGGTTCGGTACAGACTGGAAAGAGCAAGCATTCCGAACGTCACCAAGGACATCTTCGACCTGTAAAAAAAGAAAAGAGCCATGTTTCCAGATGTTATGCTGAGCCTGTAGAGTTACTGACTGCTAAATTCTGGCCGCATTTACTTTACCTCTGAATAGCCAGCTCGCTCGTTCTTTTTCTTGGCTGCACCCTTTGAAAGAAAGGTGTAGACATCAAACATTTCAGCTTGTATCTCTTTTTTTTTTTTTTAATTTTTTTAAAGATTTTATTTATTTATTAGAGAGAGAGAGAGAGAGAGAGAGAGAGAGAGAGAGAGAGAGAGAGAAAGAGAGCACAGGCAGACAGAGAGGCAGGCAGAGGCAGAGGGGGAAGCAGGCTCCCTGCCGAGCAAGGAGCCCGATGTGGGACTCGATCCCAGGACTCTGGGATCATGACCTGAGCCGAAGGCAGCCGCTTAACCAGCTGAGCCACCCAGGCGTCCCTCAGCTTGTATCTCTTAAGAACATTGTCCTGCATGACCACGGCCCTGCTGCCAACCTGAGAACGTGTCCATTCATGCAGTGACATGCGGTCCTTTTTGTTATTTCCCCCAAATGTCTCCAAAACACCATCAGGTTCCTTGGCCAGGGCAGGGGGTAGGGGTGGGCCACAGGCTCCAGGGACATTTTATGCTTTACTTTTGGCCATCATGTCTGTTTGGTCTCTTTTGAAAAAGCCTCCTTCCTTTTTGTTTATTTTTATGACAGTAGATTTTTCCGAGTCGAGGCCATTTGTCCTACATTCTGGGTGTATCTGCTTGCTAATGACTGGGTTTAGGTAAAACAGTCTGGCAGGAGGTACACACAGATACTGTGTAGCTCAAGGTACATAATTATGGCAGGTCAGCCCACTCTTGATAATGCTGATTTTGATCACTTGACTAAGGGGGTAGATGGACAACCTGCCCATCATCCAAGTTCATTTTTTTCCTTGGAAATGAATAGATCATCAGTAGGGTGATACCTTGAGACCAAATGAATGCCCTGTCCCCTAATAGTCACTGCGGCAGAAGATGTCAGCATTCCCTACTGATCCTTGCCGAAATCAATGACTACGCTGGGAGGTGTACATGTTTGTGTTCCTGACTATAACACCCTGTCCACATTTGTAACTGGCATTCATCCTTAAAAAAAAAAAAGAGCTTTCTCTATTTCTTTTTTTTTTTAAGATTTTATCCATTTATTAGACAGAAATCACAAGTAGGCAGAGAGGCAGGCAGAGAGAGAGGGGGAAGCAGGCTCCCCGCTGAGCAGAGAGCCTGATGCGGGGCTCAATCCCAGGACCCTGAGATCATGACCTGAGCTGAAGGCAAAGGCTTTAACCCACTGAGCCACTCAGGCGCCCCAAGCGCTGAAACTCTTAACCTAAAAATTGTATGCAGGGTATATGTGTGAGAGAGACAGACAGGGGTGAGGCAGAGAGAGAGAGAGAGAAAGGAAGGGGGCATTTTCCTGTGAAGAGGCTCTGTAACTTTCTTATCTTAGCATATCAAAGGGTCCTGTGATGTCAAACAGAATTTAGTACCGCTGCTCATCCAGGCATGCTCCGCTCAGCCTCTGGCTGGTGACTAAGGATGGGGTTCCCTGCATCCCCTCAGATGTGGGAGCACGTGCATTTCCTGGGCGCCTAGTGGGTGTGAGTATCAGTCCTTCTCTGACCCTGCGGTAGGATGGTTAGTGTTACTAGCTCTCCTTTATTCATGAAATATTCAGCAAGCACTAATGGTGTGTTCGGCCAGAGGCAGGGCATGCAGAGGAATAAGACCCACCCAGCCCTCGAGGAACTCACTGCTGGTGTTGATGGGTCAAGAGATAAAGTCCAAGGTTATCTGTAAAGATGGGTGGGCAGGGTAAGCCTGCTGGGAGTTTGGTTTTGAAGGGCCGGGAGCTAGAAAGGATGCATACATTTTTTTTGTTTTTTGTGTGTATTTTTACCTCCCCCTCTAGCCCTGGGCAGCTGTGCTCCTGGGGGAAAGGGTGGGGGACAGACACCTTTCTTCCCGAGCCTTCCCCTGAGCTTGATACCCAAGAAGTGAGCACGGGCTGGGGCAGGTGCCCCATCAGATAACCTAGGCACACTCGGGTTTCTCCCAGCTGCCAGGGCTTGTGCTACTAGAATTGTCTAGGCCCTCCCTGCTGGGGCACCTCGTGAGGCAGACACAGAGGGCTTAGACAGGAGCCAGAGCCCAGTGGGGATGGCATGGATCACCTTCTGTGACTGGGCCTCGTCCCACCCTCACCACCCTAATCAGAATCTTTGGCAAGTGGAGACCAAGGCTGCTAGCTTTTATTATTTTTGTTTGTTTGTTTGTTTGTTTTATTTTTTAAGAGAGATCGCACATAAGCAGAGAGGCAAGACGGGGCGAGGAGGGGAAGGAGCACGGAAGGAGGCTCCCTGCTGAGCAGAGAGCCAGATGTGCGGGGCTCCATCTGAGGACCCTTGGATCATGACCTGAGCCGAAGGCAGAGACACCCAGGCACCCCGGCCGCTAGCTTTTACATGTGGGCCAGTTCAGGAAGCACTGACATTTCAACCTTCCATCCTGAGGGGATGACATTAGGAGAATCGAGAGGAGCATGGCTCCTTTCTCACATGATGCAGTGGAGTGAGGTTCCCCCGTCTATGTCTTGGGCCTTCCATGGTTCATCCATCAGGGGGGTTCTCCTCCGCCCTAGTGAGGCTCTGGTTGTCATCTTCCCACCCAGCAGGCTGAGAGCACAGGAACAAGTGAAAGGGGACAAGAAGCCACTCTGAGGACAAAGTGATGAGAGGAGTTGGGGAAATTGAATATGTGTGAGTGTGTGGTTACAATAGGAAGGACTAAACCTTCCACGAGCAAGAGCGCGTTATAGCTTAAGCCTTAAACTGAGTTGTCCCCATCCCACACTGGGCAGTGTGCAGTGGGCAGGACAGCGATTTTATTTTATGGTATTTTATTCTATTCTATTTTTTTTTTTTTAAGTAGGTTCTATACCCAACATGGGGCTCAACCTCGAGACCACAAGATCAAGAGCCACACGTCCTACTGACTGCATCAGCCAGGCACCCCAGGACAGCCAGTTTTTATTTATTTATTTATTTATAGATTGTATTTATTATTTTCTTAAAGATTTTATTTATTTATTTGACAGACAGAGATTACAATTAGGCAGAGAGGCAGGCAGAGAGAGAGGAAGGGAAGGAGGCTCCCCGTCGGGCAGAGAGCCTGATGCAGGGCTCCATCCCAGGACCCTGGGATCATGACCTGAGCCGAAGGCAGAGGCTTGAACCCACTGAGCCACCCAGGCGCCCCTTTTTTTAGATTTTAAAACAAAAATTTATTTGACACAGAGAGACAGAAGGAGAAAGCAAGCAGAAACGGGGAGAAGCAGGCTCCCCGCTGAGCTGGAAGCCTGGTGTGGGGCTGGATGGGGGGCTCAATCCCAGGACCCTGGGACTATGACCTGAGCCGAAGGCGGACACTTAACTGACTGAGCCATCTGGGTGCCCCCGTGGGGCAGCTATTTTAAATTTCATTTTATATATGGGGACATTCAGAGAGATTCTTGACTCAAGTCGTATGAGGAGAAAGTAGCACACCTGGTGTAATGCTTCTGGACATCCAGAACTTTCTGCTACATTGCCGTTTCATAACAGGTTGGTTAACCTGTCTCTTAAATTAGGCAGATTTCTGACCGCTTTCTGGCCTCTGTCCCTCAGGCTTGAAGCTGCTCTGTCTGCCCGGCACCAGGTAGCTGTACTTGAGGTGTCTGTTTTCCCTCCAGAAGAGGCACCAACAGCGAGGCCATCCCCTTCCTGGGACAGGACTACCTGCTATAAAGAAAAGGACTTGAAATAGTAGGATTGCTGTAAGGTCCATGTTTGGGGCTCCCAGCTCCCAGGAATTCATACCTGGAAACAGAGTCCCCAAGGGGACGATGTTAGGAGGTGGAACCTTTGGGTGGTGACTGGGTCATGAGGGTAGAGCCTTAGTTTTTCTAAAAAAGGCCCCAGAGGACCCCCTGGCTTGCTCCACCACCTGAGGACATGGAGAGAAGATTCGGACGTCTGCAAACCAGGATGTAGACCCTCCGAGGACCCCAAATTTGCCGGCACCTTGATCTTGGACTTCCCCCGCCTCCAGAACTGAGCAGTAAATAGTTACTGTTTAACACACCCAGGTTGTGGTACTTTTATTACAGCAGCCCAACTGGACAAAGACAAGGTGGGAATAACTTGGGTGGTAGATTGCATTAATTGTTCAAAATGTCTACTAGCCCTCCTTGAGTGCTGCTCCGAGGACCCACAGGAGAGGATCCGCTTGCCCTGTTGGACCTGGTGAGGGGAGCCATGACAGTGGCGTTGCACTATTGTAGGAGCCCATGGGGGGGGGGGCCTGTCTCCTCCTTCTGCTACAGAGGCCTGCCACGTTCAGGTAGAGACTGTCAGTCTGGGTCCCAGAGTGAATATGGGTGCCAATCACAACAGATAGAAGCAGGAGTGAGAAATCACCATTTTGTTGTTGGAAACCGGTAGGTTTTCAGGGTGTCACTGCAGTGTAATTGAGACCACCCCGGCTGACACAATCTGTAATCCCACCATTGAAAGATGGGTGACCATCAGGATTCCAGTGGATGTCTGTAGGAATTCTTACATGCAAATGAGCATGTTTACACACACAGTCTTCCAAAAATGGGGGCATCTTGGTCTTGCCATGGAGCCTTCTCATACCTAATATGTGGTGAGCATCTCTTCATGTCAGATCTGTGTCCATAACGTACCACTGCATGGGCATGCCAAAATTTGGTTTTCCAGTTCCTTTTTGGTGGCACTGAGCGTTTAAATGTTATTTTTATAAGCTCTGTGATGGACGTCTTAGGTAGATATTTGTACACGCTGGCTTGACCATTTCCTTAGGTTTAGGATGAGTCCTAAGAAGTGGGATTACTGACTCTGAGGATATGTACATCCTTGAGCTCTGCAGTGCCAAAATACCCACCAGGAAGCCTGCCTGGATTTCCCCTCTGGCTGGCTCACTAGTGCTCATTTCTCTGTAATTTTGTCAGTAGCAAGCATGATCAACTTTTCCAGATGATCCCAAGCCAAAGAGCCCTCAACCCAGTCAGCTAATGGCCTGCCTTCCTAACTTTGGCAACTCTTCTGTCCATCTGATCTCTCTCAAGTCAGGGAGCCAAGTGGGCACAACCTCTGGGACCACCCAGGTGGAAGGCCGGGCAGGAACTGTTGCCCTGTATTCTAGATTCCATCCGATTTCTCTTATGCAGAGCCCCTCCCTCCCATCTTCCTCTCCCTGCTTCCCCTTCTTTTCTCTAAGGGGATTTTTAAAGCCACTTAAAAAAAAAAAATATTACACAAACAACATTATGGAAACATTAGAATTCTAAATGAAAAAGAAAATTAAAAATCCCCACCCATCAGTGGACCCAACACATTCAGTGGTTTTTACTGGCCTGTGTTCCCTTGCAAGGCAAATGTATGCAAGCTTTTGGCCCAGTTGGGCTCCAGCACGGATCTCATTTTGCCCTTTTGGCCTCTCCCTGGGTCAGAAGCTTCCTTCGATGTTGTTACATGGCCATCCTTTGTCTCATTTTAACTGTTGCAGGATGTTCCAGTGGGTGAGTCATTTCATAATTATTACCCTGATGGAAGTCACTTAAGTGGTTACCCGTTTTCCTCCACTGTAAATCATGCTCTGGCAACGTGCTTTTATGGATTTAGCTTCTTTCTTCATTTCAGTTCTTTCCTCGAGTCAGTTCCCTGGAAGGAGAGAGTTTGGGTCAAAGGGCAGGAAGGCGCAAATGATTCTTGGTGTGAACTGCTAGAGTTTTCCAGAAGATGTTTCTATTTTCCAGCTCAAAAAATCATAATGCTCTTTTTCCACCGTGGAGAAGAAAGCAAAAATTCTACTCCCCAGAAGTTCCCACTACTAACATTTGGACGACCATCCCTCCAGACATCTCTCAATGCATTCGTATACATAGAGATGCAGAAATAAAAATAGTTTCTCACCAAAGGGACCATATTCATGTGCCAGTTTTGCAAGCTGTTTTTTTTACTCAACAGCATGTCCTGGGTTTTTCTCATTGGTTCTGCCACCAACAGGGCCTATGTGGTGGCGTTATGTAGTGTAGTCATAGCTGTGAGCCAAGAGCCATGCCAAGAATTCTATCTGCATTAGCTCATTTAAGCCCCACACCAACCCAGTGAGATAAGTTCTATTATTATCATGCCCATTTTATAGATGTGAGAACAGGCTCAAAGAGGTAACCGACTGCCCCAGGTCCCGTAGGTGGGAAGTGGCGGACTGGCATTCAGTTTGCATTCTCTGGGGCTCCGAAACCCGTGTGTATACAAATAACACACGAATACATTTTTATTGTAAAAAGCACTAATCGTACAAACATTCCCACAGCATAGAAAGTAACATGTGCAGTCCCCCTCTATACTCCACGGAGGTTCAGCATGAAGTTTATCCATGAAGTTTAGGCTCAAGTGTATGCGACAGAAAACCAAAGTAACGTAAGCTAAAGCAAATGAATAATGTTTTTTTTTCTTCCACGTAGAAGAGGTCTGCCCTTGAACCTGACCAACTTACACAGGCCTCACTTTTTTTGATGACCTTTCTTATTGTGATCAAGACCCCAAGGAGAGGCCAAATGCCTTTCTGAGGACCAGTGGGGGACAGGCAAGGTCTGGGCTCCTGGAGGTTGCTTTAGATCACTGAAGTGGCAAATACCCCTCCTCTGCCCTCCCCCAATTCATTAACAATACAAATGAGTGATGCATACTGTCCAGCAGGCAACCCTAATCTTGAACAAGATCTGCAGGTTCCAGGGACAATTCAACAATCCTACTCACGCACCCCCCAGCTTCAGCACAGGGTAAATGCTTCCCTTCTGGGGCCCTGGTGTGTGAGTGCTTCAGATCTCAGCCCCATTGCCTGTTCACTGCTTAATCTCAGGCAAGGGACTTTACCTTTCTGTGCCTGTTTCTTTATCTGTAAAATGGGGACGCTAATAAGATTGTCCACCTCATTTGATTGTTGTAAGCATTCAAGAAGTTAGCATACATAGCTAAAACAACCAAAGAAAAATATGTGAGTTAGATTTCATCAGATTAAATTTTTTGTGTGTGTCGAAGGACCCCATCAAAAAAATGAAAGGAAGGGGTGCCCCAGTGGCTCAGTCGTTAAGCATCTGCCTTTGTCTCGGGTCATGATCCCAGGGTCCTGGGATCGAGCTCTGCGTTGGGCTCCCTGCTCGGTGGGAGGCCTGCTTCTCCCTCTTCCACTCCCACTGCTTGTATTCCCTCTCTCTCTGTGTCTCTCTGTGTGTCAAATAAATAAATAAATAAATAAAATCTTAAAAAAAAAAAGAAAGAAAGTGAAAGGAAAACCCAGGGAAGGGAAGAATGTATTTGCAAATCATACATCTGACATCCATCATCTATAAATAATTCCTATAAATCAATAACAAAAAAGACAACCCAATTAAAAAACAGGCAAAGGATGTAAATAGCCATTTCTCCAAAGAAGATATACAAATGGCCAATAAGTATATGAAAACCTGCTTGTCATCATTAGAGCCGTTAGGGAAATGCAAATCAAAATCGCATCCACAAGGATGGTCATAATTATTTTTGAAAAGGAAATAACAAGGGTCGGTGAGTTTGTGGAGAAACTGGAACCCTCATACCAGTTGGTGGGAATGTAAAATGGTGCAGCTCTATTGGGAACAAAAAGGTTTGTTTCCTCAAAAATTTAAATGCAGAGGACCCAGCAATTCTACTCCTGGGCACGTATCTAAGAGAGCTGAAAACAAGTTCACACAAAAGCTCATATACACATGTTCACAGCAGCATTATTCACAAGAGCCACAAAGTGGAAGTAACCCAAATACCCATCAACTGACGAATGGGTACATCCATACAGCGAATATTATCCACCAATAAAAGGAGATGACATGTGGATACGTGCTACATGGATTACCTGGATAACACGCTAAGTGAAGGAAACCAGACACACAAGGCCACATACTATGTGACTTCATATATATGAAATGTCCAGAATAATTACGTCCATAGAGATAGAAAGTAGATGAGGGGGCACCTGGGTGGCTCAGTGGGTTAAGCCTCTGCCTTCAGCTCAGGTCTTGATCTCAGGGTCCTGGGATCGAGCCCCACATCGGGCTCTCTGCTCAGCAGGGAGCCTGCTTCCCCCCCCCCCCCCCTCTGCCTACTTGTGATCTCTGTCTGTCAAATGAATGAATAAAATCTTAAAAAAAAAAAAAAAAAAAAGAAAGAAAGAAAGTAGATGAGTGTTTGCCAGGGATGGAGGGTGGAGGGTCAAGGGGGCGTTGAAGAGTGGCTGCTAATGGATACGGGTTACTTTCCAGGGTGACAGAAATGTTCTGGAACTAGATAGTGGTGATGGTTGCATAACCTTATGAATATAGTAAAAACCACTGAATTGTACACTTTAAATGGTGAATTTTAATTTTGGGGGGATTTTATTTTTCCTTGGGGCACCTGGGTAGCTCAGTCAGTTAAGTATCCAACTCTTGGTTTCAGCTCAGGTCATGATCTCAGGGTTGTGAGATTAAGCCAAGTCTGGACCCAGGCTCAGTGGGGAGTCTGCTTGAGATTCTCTCTCTCCCTCTGCCCCTCCACCCCTCCTCTCCCTCTCTCTCAAATAAATAAATCTAAAAAAATATAAAAGATTTTGGGGCACCTGGGTGGCTCAGTCTGTTAAGCATCTGCCTTTGGCTCAGGACATGATCCTGGGATCCTGGGATGGAGCCCGCATTGGGTTCCCTGCTCAGCGGGGAGTCTACTTCTCCCTCTCCTTCTGCTCCTCCCCACTTGTGCTCGCTCCCTTGCTCACGTGCTCTCTCTTAAGTAAACAAATAAAATCTTTTTAAAAAAAGAAAGATTTTACTTTTCTTTGAGTCATCTCTATGCCCAGTGCAGGGCTGGATCTCACAAACCTGAGATCAAGAGTCATACACTCCACTGACTGAGCCGGCCAGGTGCCCCTTAATGGTGAATTCTATGTTATTTGTGAATTTTATCATGTGAATTTTATCTTAATTTAAAAAAAGAAGTACAGCTGAAGTTCTTAGAAGGCTACCAAGGCCACGGTGAGCCCTCAGGGAGGTTAGTTGCCATTTAGCTTAAACTCTGTGGGATTTGTGGAGTGGTCCAGATCGAGCTGATAGAAAAAAAAATTCCTAAAAGGCATGTGACATTTAGAGATTGAATTCACATACTTAATATATGTTAAATCATTTCTTGGGGCGTCTGGGTGGCTCAGTCGGTTAAGCATCTAACTCTTTTTTTTTTAAAATATTTTATTTATTTATTTGACAGACAGAGATCACAAGTAGGCAGAGAGGCAGGCAGAGAGAGAGGAAGCAGGCTGTCCGCAGAGCAGAGAGCCCGATGCGGGGCTCGATCCCACGACCCTGGGATCACGACCTGAGCCGAAGGCAGCGGCCTTAACCCACTGAGCCACCCAGGTGCCCCAGCATCTAACTCTTGATTTTGGCTCAAGTCTTGATCTCAGTGTCCTGGGATTGAGCCTGGTGTCAGGCTCCCCGCTCAGCAAGAAGTCTGCTCACCGCCCCCCCCACCACTTTGCCCTTCCCCTTGCTCATGAGCTTTCTATCTCTCTCTTAAATGAATAAATAAATCTTAAAAAAAAAAAGCATTTCTTAACATAGTTTCTTCTTCCATTTATTTTCGTACTGTTTCAATTTTATATATTTTATACACGTTATACATACATATAATAGATATAAACATTTATTTGTGTGGTGTTTTAAAATCTAATTTTCGTAGTGTGCTGGCTGGCTCAGTCAGTACAGCATGTGACTCTTGGTCTCAGGGTCGTGAGTTCAAACACCATGCTTGGGCATGGAGATTACTTAAAAATATTTTTTTTTAATTTTCATGACCTCTGTAGATATTTTATTTTATTTTTTTTAAAGATTTTATTTATTTATTTGACAGACAGAGATCACAAGTAGGCAGAGAGGCAGACAGAGAGAGAGGGGGAAGCAGGCTCCCTGCTGAGCAGAGAGCCCTATGCGGGGCTCTATCCAAGGCCCCTGGGACCATGACCTGAGCCAAAGGCAAAGGCTTTAACTCACTGAGCCACCCAGGTGCCCCCGCTGTAGATATTTTAAAGATGTGAGCCCCGGGCTTCCAAGGCTCAGGCTGCCTTTGTTTCTGAAGCCTCCATTGAGTCATGAGTCCAAGGCTGCTGTGTGACTGGGCCCATCCGCTCAAGGCCAAGCCCTTCACTCTATTGCTTATGAGCTGTGTGACCTGGGACAAGACTAAGGTTGCCAGATTTAGCAAATAAAAATACAGACACTCAGTTACATTTGACATTCAGACAAGACAATACATTTTTAGTGTATGTTCCAAGTATTGCATGGGACATACTTGTACTAAAAAACATATGTAAACATCTGTGTTTTTTTAAGATTTTATTTATTTATTTGAGAGAGAGGCGGGGGGCACAAGTGGGGTGAGGGGCAGAAGGAGAAGCGGACGCCCTGCTGAGCAGAGAGCCTGATGCAGGACCCCAGGGTCATGACCTCAGCCAAAGGCAGATGCTTAATAGACTGAGCCACCCAGGTGCCCTGTATATATTTGTCTTATCTGAAATTCTAATTTAACAGGGCATTCTGTAATTTCTCTAGCAAACTTGAACATGACCCTTATTACCTAGGAAAGAATTTTCAAATGGAATCCTATTTAATTCTTACAACTCCCAATTTTTGCCACAAAACAGACAGGCTCCGAGAGGTTGAGTGACCTAACTCAAAGTCCCCCAGCCAGAAAATTATTGAGCTGGGATTTGAACTTGGTTGTGTGGAATTTGGATGCTCTGCTACAATGGAACTCAAGAACAATAAGCTGTGATCCACTTACTGATAACATGGGAGTCATGAACTAACTTGGGAATGACACAAGTTTTCATTGACCGAGAAGGAATATAGAAAAAGTGTTAGAGAATCAAATTTGAGGCAGCGTCTATACAGTCCCATCTATACGAATCTTCTACAGCTGCCGTAACACACCGCCACAAACTCAGAGGCCCAAAACAACACAAACTTTGTATCTTACAGTTCCATAGGTCACAAGCCGGAAATGGCCAAAATCCAGGTGTCCACAGAGCTGTTCCCCCTGGGGCTCTAGGAAAAAGCTGCTCCTTGCCTTTTCTAGCAACTAAAGCCTGTGGCATTTTTTGGCTCATGGCCACATCGCTCTGACTCTACCTCCTGCCATCATCTCCTTCTCTGACTCTGACCCCCCTGCCTCCCTCTTATAAGGACCCAGTGATTACACTGGGCCCGTGGGATAATTCAGGGGAAACTCCCCTTCTTTCCCCCTCTGCAGATCACATCTGTGAAGCCCCTTTTTGCTGTGTTGATGTAACCAACTCACAGCTTCTGGCGATGAGGATGTGGAAATCTTTGGGGAGCTATCCCTCTGCCTATCGCACAGTCTAAGAGAGAAATTAGTGGAATGGAGTGCTCTGGGCCTTGACTACAATCCCTTTCCCCTGCAGTTTTCAGAGGACTGCTGACACACAGCATACTTTTGTTTTTATCCTTGCACTGATCCTGGGAAGTAGAGGAAGGCAGGCAGCATGGAACCCATTCTGTAAGGGAAGCCAAGGAGGGGAGACCTAGTGCCTGAGTCACACAGCCAGAGAGAGAGTAGGGCCCAGAGCCTTTCATCAGCATCTTCTCTCCCGGGTCCAGGCCATGTGCCACTAGAACAATGTTCTCACTGGTGGCCTGAGGCAATTCCTCAGGTAGCCCCCTCCCCCCAGTCTAGTGGAGGAAGCCCTCAAGGGGAGCCTGCTCCCTCAGCCCTCATCCTCCCCTCAGCAATCAGCCTTCTCCTGACCAGGACAAGGAGGGAGGGCTCGAGAGAGGGAAGGAACTGGCAGAGAACCTCCAGCCTCAGCACAGAGCCACAGACCTTGATGTCCACTCACCTTGGGGATGTCCACTCACCTCGGGGATGTCCTTGACAGGGGTCCAGACAGATGGTCCCAGCGATTTCCACACCAGAGGCAAGCTCTGCTTCTTAGAAGTCTTACAGCAAACCTCCTGGGAATGTCACTGTGGTTTATGGGTTTTGCCTTTGAGTGCTGCTGCCCAGGGGGCTAGGCTCTCTCCCTGCCCCCACAGATACTGGAAGACAGCTACCAAGAACCTACTGGGGCTTCTCCAAGCTTCCCCCCAGCCCCCACCGATTGTCGATGGCTTCCAAGTGCCAGACACTATTCCAGGAACCGGGATCCAGCCGCGAGTCTGACTGGCAAGCGGCCCACTCCCCAGGCCCTCACGCTTCGGTGGAAGCAGGCCAACAGAAGGATGGGGTAAGGATTCTGAGGATATCGAAACAGGATGAGACGACAGAGGGTGACAGCGACTGGGGGACCAGTGCTGTCCCCACTCCAGAGAGGAGAGAGGTGGATTAGGAGGGGCAATGTTGAGATGCTAATCTGCGGTTTACCCCAGAGCTCCCTTGCTCCTCACCCCTACTCTGCGTATCCTAAAAGTCTCCCCTTGAGTCCTTCTCCAGGGAGAGGAAGGACAGTTCGAGCCTGGGGGTGGTGTCTGGAGTCTTTGCATCATCCCTGAGACTGAAGTCAGTCCCTTCTGGGGACAGAGTCCAGCTGGGGCCTGACTTCAGGGCCCAGAAGAATCTAAGATGGCCGCCGAGTACTGGCTGAGGCACGTTCTGGTGAGGAGGCCAGGAGTATGATTTGTTGTTTCAGAGGGTGGTGGCCAGATGTGAGGGGAGGGAGCCAGATGTGGAGAGTGAGCCAGGTGTGCCGGGGAGGTGAGGTGGAAGCAGCGGCCTGCCCTGGGGGAGACAGCCCGAGGTGAGGGTGGGCAGCAAGATGTGAGGGGCTGGAGAACAGGCTGCTTGTTCTCCAAGCCTTGGGAGGACCTTGGGCCTTGGGAGGGTGGCTGTCCCTGGGAGGGGATGGTGCATCCTGTGAAGGAAACACAGTTTCTATTTCGGGAGGCTATTTAGCCTCTGCAAAGAGTGGCTGACGACATGCCCGGCACCTGGCTGGGTGGAAATAAACTGAGACATAAGGCAGTAATTGAGGTTGTGGCCTCTGTCGACCCAGCCACCGCTCCTTCCCTGGGCTCCAGAAGGTTGCTGGAGGCGGGAGGTGGGGGGTGGAGGGGAAGGGACACTGCTCCAGCTAAATGGTGCTGGTCCCTGCCCTGCCCTCCACCCCCAGAGCTTTCTCCTATTGGGGCCTCAGCTCCTGCTGTGTCCCCACAAAGAGGGCCTTCCACCTGACCTATTGCCTTCTTACTTTCAGTAGCCCACCTCCAATGAAACCTCCCCCAGGAAGGCTCTCCTGATACACATTCTGCCGTTCCCAAGTTGTGATGAATCACTACCCCCTGAGCACATATGTTAAAGTTGGAAATCCACTTTGAGATGACCCAGCTCTGTATCGTAGGCAGATTGACCCTAGCTCCCCCCAGAGACACAGGAGTGAACTCGAGGGAGTCCCTGGAATTGAAGGCAAAATCATGCACAAAACCAAATGGTGGATAAACAGAATGTGGAACCCCACTGGGGAATATTATTTGGCCGTAGAAAGGACTAGAGCACCGTCAGTGCCATGACATGTATAAGGCTGGACACGAGCTGAGTGAAATCAGGCGGACACAAGAGGCCCAACAGTATGTGATTCCACTTACAGGAAACATCCAGAATACAGGCAAATCAATAGAGAAAGGAGATCAGTGGTTGCCTGCAGCCCAGGAGAGACTACTTGGTGGATACAATGATGAAAAAACTCCAGAACTAGGTAGTCGTGATGGTTGTACAACCTTGTGAGTGCACTAAACACCTCTGAATTGCATTTATTAAAATGGTGAATGTTACATGTATTTTATCATAATAATTTTTTTTAAAAATCTAAATGCACATATCAAGGGAGAAACTTCCTAGCTTTGCTTAGATTTTTCCAAAGGTTAAGCAGCTTTGATCTGGTCTGACACCTTCATGAAGCAGATGGTGAGACAGAGCCCAGAAAGTGGATGGGAGCTGTCCAAGGTCACTCAGGGGATGGCAGCAAAGCCCAGCCAGGCTGTGTACGCGCCTAACCAAGCACCTCTCCCACGCCCTTCTTCCATCGTCCTTTAGCCTCTGCAGAACCCTCCCTGAATGGCCCTCAGGCCTCTGTCTTGCTCCCAACCTGCCTACTCTACTCACAGGCTATGCAATCTCCAGAAGCTAAAAGGCTTTCCAGAAGCTGGGCTCTTGGCTTGAGTTTCATGAGTGTTTGTCTTTAGCTCTAGAGTGGACTCTGAGCACCCAGAGGGCAAAAGAGAATGTTTCTTATTTTCCTCCATATGTCACAAAGCTCCAGGTTGCTTTCTTCAAGAAAGAACTCCCTGTTCACCTGCAAGGAGCAGAGTTAGCAGACAGCCTCTAATGAACGTTCTTTGCCCCAGAGGTCTACCATTCTGTGGGATATGCAACATAGTCTGAGGCTCTTCCAGCCCAGTCCTGCTTCCTCCCCTTTATCTTTCCTAGGCCCTATCACACCCCCACTCCTCCAGGCAATAAACACCTTGCACTCCTAACCCCATCTCAGTGTCTGCTTCCTGGTGAGCCCAGAAGACAGAGTGATCAGCTTGGTATTATCATAAGTGCTCCATAAATGTTCATGGAGTGGACTGAACTGGGGACTCTCTGAGGAGGAGGTTGGGGAGAGTGGAAGGAAGCTGCTGTTTGGACCCCTGAGAGCAAAAGAGAGGCTGCCCGAGGAGGATGTTTCAATCATAAGGAGTGACCATGTAGAGGGGGCATGAAGAGGCTGTGCCCCCTGGGACAGGCAGGGAGCCCGGAGAATAACCACTCCCACAGGCATTTTCCCTATCCTCCCCTGTCTAGGGCAGACTACAGCCGAGCTCTGACATGGCCCAGAAGACAGGGCACAGGAGTCCTGGCCTTGGATTTGGGAGAACCAGGTTTAAATTGTACTTCTTGCTTGTCTGGTGACTTTATATCCTACTCTTCTGTAGACCTCAGTTTCTTCATCTGTAAAATGGATACAGAGTGTATCTCCCCAACGCTAGCATGATTTTGAGACCTGACTGGGAAGACTCTACACCTTAGGGAAGGCCCTGTAGTAAGTAGTTTAAATGCATGCTCTCAGTTAAAACTTACAGTTGCCTGTGGGGGAGGCCTTATGACCTTCACTTATAAGTGAGAAAAGTGTGGGTCGGGACGTCAAGGGGCTGGTCCAAGAATACAGAGCTAGCAAGTAGGCAGTCTGGCTCTAAAGCCCCTTTATTACTCCATACTGTTAGAGTGACTGCTATGTGCTAAACTTGGGCCATGATCTTATGGAGCTTACATTCTCACAATGAACTCAACAACAGCCAACCCTCTCAACAAACAGGATAACTCGAGAACGCCTTAGGGCTCTAGGAAAAAAATACACCGGGTGCAATTATAAAGTTGAGACCACAGAGGGGCTACTTCAAATTAGAGAGTCAGGGGTGCCTGGGTGGCTCAGTGGGTTAAAGCCTCTGCCTTCAGCTGGGGTCATGATCCTGGGATCGAGCCCCACATCAAGCTCTTTGCTCAGCAGGGAGCCTGCTTCCTCCTCTCTCTCTGCCTGCCTCTCTGCCTACTCGTGATCTCTCTCTGTCAAATAAACAAAATATTTTTTAAAAAATTAGGGAGTCAGGGGCATTATCTCCAAGATCTGAAACCAGCAGTGTGAGAAGGGCCCAAGTCGGGGTAAAAGCCTGAATTATTTGGGAGGGGATGGAGGGCCTGTAGCGAGCGCGGGCGGGGGTAGGAGACAGGCGCCCGGAAAGGACAGGCAGGGGCCACCGAGTCCCTGAAACCCAGGAGAAGCCACGCCGGGGGTTTCAGCCTGGCATGAAAGGAACGACCCGGCCCCGGCGGCAGCTGCCTGGAGGCGTAGAGGAAAGCCAGAGCTGGGGCCGCGCCTACCCTGCCGTCCCGCCCACCTCCCCCAGCACTGGGGGGCCTCGCCCCGCCCCCGCTGGCCGATGACGTCACGGCGCTCGCTGGCGCCCCTGTGACGTCACGCCCCTTGGCCGGGCGCTGCGCTCCGGATTCGCGCGCGGGAGGAGTAGCCCGCGGCGGGCGCGTGGGCGTGGCCTGATGAAAAAGATGGCTGCCAAGCAGTCTCCGCCCAAGTTGATCGGTGGGTGCGCGCCCCCGCGCGGGACGCTGGTTGCTATGGACGCGTCGGCGGCCGCTGGCGGGAGGGCGCGCGCGCGCGGGGTCACTGGGGTGCCGCACAGCCTCGTTATCCCAGGTCCCCGCGGCGCAGGGCCGCGCTTAGAGCGCGGGCGACACCATGAAGTCTCTAAAGAAGGAGTCCCGCCTAAGAATACCTGCAAACAGATTCTTGGAGGCCGCAGAAGCCCTTAAAGGTTGGCGCTGGCTGCCTTGGGAGCTCAGGAGAACCCGACAGGGGCTGGGGTTCTTGGATGGGATTCAAGACACGGGGCCTGGAGGACGGGGGTGACAGCAAGATGGAGGTAAAGATCACGGGGGAATGGGGTACGGAATAAGGCGTACCCCATACCTCAGGGATGATGTACAAGGCAGCAACCCGCGAAGGGAGGGGGTCCAGTGCCCTGGGCCTTGGGGATGGGGACATAGGAACATGACAGAGGCCGCAGGGATCAACTGCTGGGGAGATGGCCTGGGGCAGGAAGGCATAGGAGACCTCTATGTCTAACCATATCTTAGGGTGGGACTCAGAAGGCAGGAGCCCTCCATTGGGTGAGGTGCAGAAGAGTCAGGAAAGAGTTTCAGAAGGGCCAGGAACTGGAGTCCTTGGGAGAAGAAGTTCAGGAAAGAATGCAAGAAACATGTCAAGGTGGTGAAACCAACACCTTGGGGCAGATTCTTGAGGATGTTCACCTAAGAGACCTGCTGGAAAAACCCAGAAGAAATTACTAACTCGGCCAGTTCTGTTTCCCACCACATTTATCCGTCCTTTCCGGATGGATGACACCTATCCCAGTTGCTTAACCTGGAGCCCATTGCAGACATGACTACTTCCTGGCTGCCTCAGCTACCCTCTGGTTGCAGGTGGCAGGGTCCCGGGGTGTCTAACTACACACTGACCCCCATGGACATGTTCCCATTTGCAGCCCACCCCGTTTCCATTTACTGAGGGTCTGCTGTGTGTGGGCACCGTGTTGGGCAGCAACGGTCCACTGTGTGACCCCGGCCCACAAGAAACGCAGAGTTTAGTGACCTGTGGGAGGAGGAACCAGACAAATATCTGTGCTGCGATATTGGGATCCCTTAGTGGTTATGGGGGCTCAGAGTACCTGACCCGGGTCTTAGATGCTAGAATCTGGGGGGAAGGTTTTCTGAAGAAGGTGGCATCTGTGGCTGGCCTCCTCCCTCCCCTCCCCCGCAAAAGGCAGTTTGATCCTCCAGATCTAGGGACCCGGGAACAGCCTGAGCTAAAGCATGGAACTAGGACACTGGTGGCCAGGGCAGAGGTGGTGGGTGTGGAGGAGAGGGAGGGAGCCAGACAGGGCTGCACAGGTAGGCAGGGGCCAGACCAAGCAAGGGTTTCACTTGCTAAGTCAGAGACTCTGGATGTCCTCTTGCAGGCGCTGGGGAGACCCAAAGCCAGCCTCTGAGCAGTGGTGAAAAGCTCAGTGGGAGGAGAGGGGCAGGTCTGCCATCAGCAGGGACCCCTGGGAGGCCTGCTTAGTCAGTATGGCTGGCTTTAATCCCTCTTTATAGTATAAAAGTCCAATTTAGGCTAAGTTGAGATGCTGTTTCATGATATAACTTTCTTAAGATTTAGAGAGAGACAACACGAGTGGGTGGGGGAGGGGCTGAGGGAGAGCAGCAGACTCCCCACTAAGCAAGAAGCCCTCTGAGGACATGAGGCTTGGTCCCAGAACACCAAGATCATGACCTGACACAAGGCAGACACGTAACTGGCTGAGCCACCCAGGCACCCCTCATAATATAATTCTTAATAATGGACAGAGAAAGAAAAATAGCTGGGCCCTTTTCCCAAGGGCAGTCAAGGTCTTTCCTAGCTATTGCCTCCTGCATACCTAGTTTCTGGATCTTATCAGATTTGAACTTTCTGCTGTAAACAAATCAAGGAACGATTTATCACTACATAGTTATTTTTAAGAAGGGGAAATGTAATTTGTTAAATAGCCATTTGAGTTGAGAACATGCACCAGGGTGAGGAGAGAAAAAAAATCTGTTTAGCATGCAAGATACCTTTTTTTCCCCCTAAATATCCCAGGGGACATCAGTAATGTAGTAGGACAATACCTTTATTCCCTCCATCCCGATATAATTCAGCTAATCCACAAATATAATCTTATGCTGTATTTCTCCAGGGTCTCTGAATTATAAGCAAATACTGTGACTATAAATCTGTTTAGGGATATGAGCCCTTTTGTCTTCCAAGTTTGTCCCTGCTTTTGTTACAAACACTGGGAAGATTCCCAGCAGTCCCAGATGCCCCTCCCTGATCAGGAAAAGCTCAGCCCTGGTAGGGACAGTGTCTCCCTTGGTTCCCCCAGTGCAATCCTGAAGTCGGAAGTTCTCAAAGACCTTGATCAACATGGAAAAAGGGTAACATCTAGATAACACAAGAAACAGAAAACTCAAGGCCAGGTTTCTTCTCCAAGGCTTCCCCCGCTTTCCTCCACTCCTACCCCGCCTGAGCACCTTGCCTCCAGCTGCCTGGCCTAGCTCCAGCCAAAATGTCCCCCAACTGCCCCGTGCAAAGGGGCTGGTCTCTGACCCCCTCACGGCTGCCAGGATCAAGGGAGACATGCCAGCTATGGGGCTCACCAGAAGCCCCACTCAGCTTGGCTTTCCAGACCAAAGAACAGGAAATAGCTGAGCCTCCATAGGTTTAGTAGTGAGACACATCCTGACCTGCTGAGTCCCCCCACAGGTCCTTAAATGACCCCCACACAATCGTCCTTCCTCCCTGCTCTCCCCCATTTGCCTCTCCATACCACCATGCTCCCCCGCCCAGCCCCCAGTCCACCTGGCTTACCCTCATTGGATGATTCACTCTGAAATGCTGCTTTTACCAACACACTCTCCTGGACCAAACCTCCTTCCTGCCAGTGAGAAGATAAATGCTTCAGCCTTACTTTATCAAGCTGACATGCCCTGATTTTTTTTGTCATCCCCAATGGCACCCTCACCTCCCCAACAAACCTTCTGTGTCACCATGCCCCCACAATATGCCATGCTCGGCCCTGCCTCCCCTTTCTCTGTGACCTCACCTGGGGCAGCTCTGTTTGTTGCTCTGCCTGTCCCAAGGTTTCTGGTCCTTCGGGGCCTAACTCAGCCTCTGACCCCTACACCTGCTCTTCTGAACTTTCTTTACAGCCCTAACCTGTAGGATCCATTTGTTCCTTCTTTGATGTGTAACCAAACACCTGGTCTTTGCCACTAACTCAGGGCCTTATGTGATGCTGGTGTGTGTTAGTATCTGCTGCTGTTTTCGGCTCCTAAAGGGAAGGAGCCCTATCTTCATCTTTTATACCATCTTCTCTGCAGTTCATAGCACAGAGAAATTGCTTGGTAAATATTCTGTAGGGTGAGTTGAAGTTTCAAATGTATATATCATTTTTCCAAAGACTTCCTTAACTAGAACACACTGCTCCCTGACTGTATGTTATACCAGAGCTTTGAACTGCATCCAAGATAACCTCAGAAAAACCTCAGAGCAGAGTTTCACGATTTCGGAAACCTTTAGCAATGTTGAAGGTTTATAAATTTACACATGGTGATTAGACACCCACCAGTGAAAAGCACACATCTGGAGATGTGTAATCCCTTGGGAAGCTGTAGACCCAGCCGAGGTGACAGACGGAGGAAGCAAATGTCCTGGAAAACATAAATAATTCCAAAGTAGTTATTTATGTAAAGTCTATTTATTTATTTACTTAACCCCTACGCCCAGTGTGGGGCTGAAACTCATGACCCCGAGATTGAGAGTCACACGTTCCTCCAACTGAGCCAGCCAGGCCCCCCCCCATCCCCGTTCCAAAATGTGTATTAAAGCCAGACTACAACTGCTCCCCGTTGTCTCTTGGATGACCACCAACACAGGCGACTTTGGAGAGAAGGGAGAGAGGAAGTAGAAATTAAAGCCCAAGGGTGCACCTCCCCATGGGGCAGCAGAGGGGACCAGAATATGGGGTCAAGCCCCTCCGCCCCGTTTGCGTGTGTGTGTGCGTGCGCACGTGCTCGCACACCAAGCCCTGCGGTTTCACTGACAGATACTCCTGGGTGTCAGCAGACAGGAGGACCGTAGCCAGAGAAACAAGATGCATTTGAAACTGTAAACCCACATCTGTGGAAGGAAGGCAGGGAAGGCGTCCTGGCTGGGGAGTGACTTGCTCTGTCCACGAGTTCTCAGTGCTGCGCTCCGCCGCCCCCCCCCCCCTCCCCGGCCCGTGCAAGAAAGAGGCTCAGATCTCTCCACTTTCCTCCAGTCCCATGAGCCGCTTTTGTCAAGCCCTTCATTCCCCCCACAGACTCCTAAAGACTCCCCCCACATTCCATCTTGCACCCCTTATCCATTCCTTGCCATGTTATGGCCCTCGGGGTAAAGACCAAAGTCCTTTACACAGCTCACTAAGCTCTGGGCCATGTGGCACCTACTTCCCTCCCCAGGCACAGCCTCCTACTCCCTACCTCGATGCTCTCCAGCTATTTAAAAAATGTGCCTGGAGTTCCAGATGCCCACTCTCTTCTGTTGCCTCTAGGCCTCTTCGTGCTCTTCCCTTTGGAATGCCTATTCTCCAGTGCTCCGGTGTCTAAGTTCCATCATCTTCAGCTCATAGTTTCAACATCACCTCCTCAGGAAGCCCTCCCTGACCTCCCCACACATGGGGCTGGGATACCCGCCCCCCGATATCCCCATAGTGACCCTAGTTCAGGGACCCTGTTTGACAATCTTGTTTGGGCTTGTGCTCTTGGCGGCCTGAGACTCTGCCTTATATCCCCAGAACCTAGTACAGTGCCTAGCTAGATGCTTAAACAGTATTTATTAAATGAAAGAATGTGAAATAAATGCTCAGGGGTGAATGTTTTGCTTCACCCAGAGCATCTCCATTTTAGCCAGTGTCCTAAGAAACCTGACACCTTCACCTAGGACAATGCGTCAATGCCGCTAAGGCAGAGGGCTGAGAAAGCATCTAGTCCTGTTGTCCCAAACTCCTATGCTTCAGAACCACCGAGGGAGTTTTTACAAAATACAGTTCCCTTGGCCCTGGCCCCAGGAAGTAGCCAGGAAGCTCTATTAGTAAAACTCTTCAGAAGACCCTCAGGCAGACATTTGACTAATATTTGGAAACCATTGATTTAGCCGGGCTTTCTCTTTTTACAAAAAGGAAAAACAGAGACCAGGAGAGGCTAGGTGATACACCCAAGGTTGTATAGCTTACAAATGGCACAACCTGGAACGGACTATCTTCTGATCGCAACTCCAGCTCCAAAAGTTTCAGTCACTGTAGCAGGCCAAGGGAGACAGGTAGGGGGACTTTCAAGAGAGAACTCCAGGCCACTTTGGTAGCTCTGCTCTGTCTGTCTAGTTGTTGAGCTCTGCCTTCTACCATGAACTCTAATGTAGATAGATATTAGTTTTTATATATTAGAATATATATTATATATCTCTATTAGAATATACACTGTAAAAAAATAAAAAATAAAAATATACACTGTATATTAGAAATATATATATGTATATACATATATGTTTATATTTATATTTCAGCAGTGGTCCCTTTCTGCTTCTCTTTAGAAAAGAAGCGGACAAAGGTTGCTGAACAGCCCACACCCCCCATTCAGGAAGAACCTGACCCGGTTAGCAATGTCCTACAAGGGGATGACATTCTTGCCTTAGCCATTAAGGAGGAAGACCTGAAGAAGGTAAGGATAAAGTCCAGGATCCTTTATTGCAGGAGCATTTCTGGGTCAGTCTGCATGGCCAAGAACATCAACCATGCCCACTGTCTCTCCACCACCTCCCTACCCAGAGGGAGGGCTAATTCCATGGAAAAATTGAACATGGATTCTTTGCACTTTTGCATCTAAAGGAATTTTTTTTTTATTTACTTGATAGAGATCACAAGTAGGCAGAGAAGCAGGCAGAGAGAGAGGAGGAAGCAGGCTCCCTGCTGAGCAGAGAGCCCGATGCGGGGCTCGATCCCAGGACCCTGAGATCATGACCCGAGCCGAAGGCAGAGGCTTAACTCACTGAGCCACCCAGGTGCCCCTAAAGGAATTTTTAAAAAAGATTTTATTTATTTATTTGACAGAGAAAGACACACAGAGAGAGGGAACACAGGCAGGGGGACTGGGAGAGGGAGAAGCAGGCTTCCCGCAGAGCAGGGAGCCCGATGCGGGGCTCGATCCTAGGACTCCAGATCATGGCCTGAGCTGAAGGCAGACACTTAACGACTGAGCCACCCAGGCACCCCCATCGGAAGGAATTTACTACGTGGTTTATTTTAACATTGCTGAGAGTCCTAGAGAACCATAGGGAAATCACATGTTCAGGTGTCTTGCTTCCCACAGAGGCAAGTGCTCATCATCCCCATTTCATAGAAGGGCAAATGAGTCTGAGAAGCACATTGCAGGTGTGGATGCAGCTGCTGAACCCCCACCCCATGCTTTATCCAGAATAGTCGGCCACTTCTCGCCTGCACTTTCTGGAGGGTTTAAATGTTACTTTTTCTCTCCCGGACATCACTGAGACTTTAGTCTGTGTCATAGACATTTCCTCGACAGAGCATATGGACAGAGCTGGAACAACAGATTTGTCAGCCTTCAGGAATTCCACCAAAAATTAGGACTGAGGAGATGGGTAGTATTTTTCTTCCTCCTGATCTCAAGTGGAATTCTCCTGTTTCATTTTATTTTATTATTATTATTATTATTTTAGCAACACATTCCTCGCTTCATTGAGACACAAGATCGACCTGCTGTTACCCAGAAATTTATCATTCGGAAACTCAAGCCCAAGGATCTGAAGAGGAAGGTCTGCCACTTAGTTGCACATCCTGCTACCCCAGATGCAGCCACGAAGCCCCTGGACTACTCTGGTATGGCCCAGCCTTGACCCTGGCGGCCTTGGCCTCTGAGTTCATGGGCCCAGCCTTGGGAGGAAGTTGGGTCACCAGCAGAAAGTAACTGCCTTGAAACATTGACATGAGCTAGTCCCTCCCTGCCATCCCCCCCAGGCCCAGGAGACAGCTTCCATGGCTGTGACCAGATCCTGCCTCACCACATCTTGGGGAGTCTCCAGGACTTTAAGAGAATTGCCGTTGCTCAAGGGAACACCCAGGTTGGTTGTGCAGACATGTGGGGAGGGGAGCAGTCACTGGAGCCATTCCGGTGGTACCCACCTGGCAGAACCAAGCGGGACTCCGGGGGCTGGGGTTAGACAGTTCCTTCCTGGGCCCTGGAATATGAAGAGCTTGTGACCCTCCCCCTGAAAGAGTGAAGCCACCTTAGACTGGCTTCAGCTGAAGTCAGCAACTCACCGTAAGGATACAGAGGTGCCTCAAGGAACCCCAAATCCAGAGCATGCCGGGCTCCAGTTAGAACCCAGAGAGGTATGGCGGGGGGTGGCTCGGGGCTCCTGTTCCTCCATGCACCACGGGCTTCATTAGCCCTTTGCCAAAGCCTAGCCTGCTCACCTCTTTGGTGCACACAGTGGAGGAGGGCAACTTCTCGCAGCTCCTATGGCTGCAGGTCAGTCTGTCTGTCTGATTTGAGCTTTGCTGGCTTTAGGCTCCTTTGCTTCCTTGGCTCCAGGCAAAACACCTCTGCTGGGTCAGGGGCTAAGAGGCCTGGGGTCATATAAAAATGGCTCTGTCGCCCTGCCAGTGAAGGTGTCAGTTAGCATCAATTGTGAAGGGACAGAGAGACTGAGAGTTGCTATGTCAGGGTCCAGAAGAGAAGGGACTCTGAGCAGAGGGGGAGGACGGTGGGGGGTGAGGCCTGGAGAAGTCTCTGCTCAGCGCCCCCAGCCCCTGCCCCAATGCCTGCTCCTTACCCTCCGCACGCTCTCCCTGTACTTTTCAGCTGGCTGAGCTGATCCCCACCCCGCCAGCTCTGGTGACCCTCATGTCGGCGAAAGAAGAGCCAAAGGAGAAAGCCCCCAGAGAAAAGAAGACACATCCCTGGGCCCCACCTCCTCAGCACAACTTTCTCAGAAACTGGCAGCGCCACATCGCCTTGCGGAAGAAGCAGCAGGAAGCCCTCAGCGGTGAGCACAGTGGACAGGGTTCCCGCCGGGCCTCGGCCACCACCCAGGCTCCGCTGCTGTGTTTTCCTGTGCCTCCACCTGGCCGAAGCCTGGATGCAGGCTGGTCACGTTGTGCCCTCCACCCCCAAGTGCTTCTTGCTCTTAGTGGGTCCTGAAATCAGCCCAGCCGTGGGGCTGACCAGGTGCAGGGCTAGGCTCCTGTTCTAACCTGAGGGAGGGGCTGCATTCTTGGCTCTCACCTTTCCAGAACGCCTGAAGAAGCCAGTGAACGAGCTGCTGATGCACACTGGGGAGACCTACAGACGGATTCAGGAGGAACGGGAGCTCATTGACCGAACACTTCCAACACAGCATGATGGGAAAGTAAGGACAGAGTTCCCAAGTGCTCTGTAAGGAAGGGGGTTCTGGATCCAAGGATGGCTGCCTCAGGTTGCATAGTCAGGAACAAGAAAATTGAGGCGCCTGGGTGGCTCAGTCATTAAGCGTCTGACTTCAGCTCAGGTCATGATCTCAGGATCCTGGGATTGAGCCCTACATCGGGCTCCCTGCACGGCAGGAAGCCTGCTTCTCCCTCTCCCACTCCCCCTGCTTATGTTCCCTCTCTCGCTGTGTCTCTCTCTGCCAAATAAATAAATACAATCTTAAAAAAAAAAAAAAAAGGAACAAGAAAATATACTCATTGCAAGGCATTTTGAAGCCCTCAAGGCCTTTACTGTTACCAGGCTTTCAGGGGCCTGACTAGCTAGGTTACTCAGCCTGTGGTAGTCTGCGGTAGTCATTTTGAGGGGAAAGATATCATGGTATTGGGATATTAGAATAGTCTCAGGGGGCGCCTGGGTGGCTCAGTTGGTTAAGCGGCTGCCTTCGGCTCAGGTCATGATGCCAGCATCCTGGGATCGAGTCCCACATCGGGCTCCTTGCTCAGCGGTGAGCCTGCTTCTCCCTCTGCCTCTGCCTGCCACTCTGTCTGCCTGTGCTCGCTCCTGCGCTTTCTCTCTATCTGACAAATAAATAAATAAAATCTTAAAAAAAAAAAAAAAAGAATAGTCTCAGTGTTCTCCTAAAAGCCGAGGCTCCAGCTTTCAGGGGATCTGGGGCACCATCCTGTGCCGTGCTTTGTCAGTACAGTGCCTCTATGGGCCTGTGCCATCTGTCTGGGGCTACAGAAGAGCACAGTGGGTACTTCTATCCTGCTCTCGGCAGCAGGGAATCCCCCCTAGGGAAAGCATCTGTGAGGTCTGTGGCACTCTTGTCCCGCTGGGCCCCTCCGCCTCCACCAGCCTCTCTCCAAAGTGCCCAGATGCTGTGACTCCCCTGTCCTTCCTTGCCAGACCTGTGAGGAGACCAGTGGGTTCTGGAGTCGCCTGGAATACTTGGGAGATGAGTTGACGGGTCTGCTGATGACAAAGACAAAAGCTCAGCGTGGCCTCCTGGAACCGATCACTCACGTCAGGAAGCCCCAGTGCGTCCAAGCAGAGATGGGTAAGGAGCGGGCTGGAGATGCAATGGCAGCTTGTGGCTGGCCTAGGAGGGGGAACGGCATGGCTCTGGAGTGAGAATGGCCTGGGATGGAGGCCCATAACCTCCAGAGGTCCAGCCCCTCTTCAGTAAGACAGCGATGGAAGTGGGAGGTGGGGAAGTGGGAGCAGAAGCTGTGGGGCTGCTCTGTCCACGTGGCCACCATGGCTCATGGTCATCGAGCCCCTGGAACGTGGCTAGGGTGGACTCAGGTGTGCTGTAAGTGTGAACTGCACACTGGGTTTTGAAGATGAGTACTAAAAATATGCTTTATTAATCATTTTTATATTGATTACATGCTGGAATGATACTATTCTTGATCTGTTGGGTTAAACTCTATTAATGAAGTGAATTTCACCTGTTTCTTTTCGCCTTTTTCAATGTGGCATCTCGGGAATTTTCCATGACATCAGTGGCTTGCTTTTGTGGTTTGCATGCTATTTCTCTGCTGGGTTCGGGCCCCAGCTCTGTTGGGTCTGCGAACTCCAGTGGGTTTCTTAAGCCCTCTGGTCCTCAGTTTCCCCACCTGTAAAGTACTGTGGGAGTGTTCAGTGGAACAGGGTGCAGTAGGAGGTTTTAGCTGGCTGTTAAACACTCAGTCAGATGTAGCTGCTGTTGTGATTATAATCCAGAGGTTTGCAGGGTCCCGAGCTGGTTGTGCAGGAGTCCTGCACAGGGCTGCTGAGGCGGTAGGGATGGGGCGGGAGGACCGGAGTCAAGCTGCACAGGGAAGCCATACTTGCCCCTTTTCCAGAAGCGGTGCTGGGGTGGGTGCTCGTAGCGCCCCTGATTAGTGGGTGGGGAAGAGGCCCCCACAGCCGACTGTGCTGAGGGCCCCTGGCCTCCTGTTCTAGGATTGCTGGCCTGGAAGGAGGCTGGGTACCGCTACACCTGGGATCGGAGTCTGTTTCTGATCTACCGACGCACAGAGCTGCGGAAGCTCATGGCAGAGCTGGATTTCAGCCCGCAGGTACGCTTCTGGGCAGTCCCAAGCCCTCGTGTTGTACCTGTCTTTGGTCAGCTAATTTTCCCTTTCTCGGTCTCTCTGAGGATATTGATGGCCTGGAGGTTGTGGGCCAAGGGCAGCCATTCACAACTGTTAAGGTGGAAGACTTCACAGTATTTGATAGGAACCAGGAAAGCTCCTCTGAAGACACGGTGCCCTTGTGAGTCAGCCCAGGCCCCAGGGAGAGGGGTGGGGGGAGAGTGGCTTCCCCTGGCACCCCCAGTATAAAGGGCAGACTCCCCCTCTGAAATCCAGGTGCCTCTATCCCTGCCTCTCTCTGGGCCCCTCCCAACACCTGCGCCAGCTTTTTCTGTGACCATCTGTTCCCTCCCAGCAACCAGCCCCCAACGGGGATTTCCCTGCCATTCCTTTGCCGATAAATGCCACGCGTGCCGCATGGCCATGCGCAAAGAATCTCTGTGTGTCCCAGCAGCGCCCGCCTGTAGGAATAGAGCGGGACAAGGCCCGAGTGGAGCTGAGGGTACTCCATCAGAGGGCAGAGCCGGGCACCTGTCCAGGCCATTTCCCTGGGCACCACGGGGCAAGACTGGGGTAGCCTCGGGGGAAGTAAGTCCTTGGTCTTTCTTACAGAGACTTGGCCAGTTACCCTGATGTGGTCCCCATGCCTATTCTTGGCCCTTCTCTGCTGTTCTGTGGGAAGCCAGCTTGCTGGATCAGAGGCAGTAACCCACAGGACAAGGTAAAATGGATTCCACCCTCGCCCACCTGCTGGAAGGGCCTCCCTCGGGTGCAGTCCCAGGGTGACTGTGGCAGTTGCAAGCAGCCTGGACAGTCACCTCTTTGCATTTATCTGGTCATACATTTAGCATGTCTGAAATGGTAACAGCGGTGCTAACTTGCACCAGAATAAAATCATGAGGCTGAAAAGAGACTGTCACAAGCCACCCAGTTTGTACCCAGCCCCCAAGCATGTAAATAAGCAAACCTTCTCAAACAGGTATGGCTTTGGGGCACTTGGGTGGCTCAGATGGTTAAGTGTCTGCCTTCGGCTCAGGTCATGATCTCCAGGTCCTGGGATCAAGCCCCACAACAGGCTCCCAGCTCAGGGAGTCCTCTTCTCCCTCTGCCTCTCCTCTGCCCATCTTGTGCTCTCTTTCAAATTAATAAATAAAATCTTTTTAAAAAACCAAACAGGTATGGCTTCACGAAGGTTCTAAAATATTCTTCAGGGGCACACCTGAGTGGCTCATTTGGTTAAGTACCCAAATCTTGTTTTCAGCTCAGATCATGATCTCAGGGTCATGAGATTGAGCCCCATATCGGCCTCCATGCTGGGCATGAAACCTACTTAGGATTCTCTCTCTCCTGGGAGCCTGGGTGGCTCAGTCAATTAAGGGTCTCCCTTAGGCTCAGGTCATGATCCTGGGGTTCCGGGATCGAGTCCCCTGTTGGGCTCACTGCTCAGCGTGGAGTCTGCTTCTCCCTTTCCCTCTGTTCCTCCCCACTGCTCATGCCCTCTGTCTCTTTCTCTCTCAAATAAATAAATTCTTTTTTTTAAAAGATTTTATTTATTTGAGATAGAGAGACAGCAAGAGAGGGAACACAAGCAGGAGGAGTGGGAGAGGAAGAAGCAGGCTTCCCTCTGAGCAGAGAGCCTGACATGGGCTCGATCCCATGGGATCATGGGATCATGGGATCATGACCTGAGCCCAAGGCAGACGCTTAACCAACTGAGCCACCCAGGTGCCCCTAAATAAAGTCTTAAAAAAACCCAAAAAACTAAAAACTAAAAAAAGATTCTCTCTCTCCTTCTTCCTCTGCCCTCCCACCAACCCTCCTCAGCCCACCACCCCCCACCCCTGCTTGCACGCATGCCTATCTCTCTCTCGCTTTCTCTCTTAAAAAAAAAAGACTTCAGATCTAAGGAGCAGAACTGCTCATCAGATATACAATCTGTTTTCTCTCCCCTTCTTGCTGTGGATGGCAGCCTCAGAGACAACCTCTACTGGAGGACAATGCTAGCACTCAGAGCACCCAGGCCCTGGAGGACTGGGACACAGGACTTTCAGTGCCAAACCCAGAAAAGTCACTTTCAAACCAGGATGAATTGGTCACCGGAGGCCAGAGCCTCCCTGAGAGGCATTTCTCTTACCTCCTCCTTCCCTAGAAGCATGTTGGAATTGCCGTCCGCTTGACCTTCGAAACTCTAGAAGGAGAGAAGACATCTTCGGAGCTGACCGTGGTCAATAATGGCACAGTGGCCATTTGGTATGACTGGCGGCGGCGGTCCCAGCTGGACTTTTTCCAAGGCCTGAAGAGAAACAGGATGCAGCGGTTTTACTTTAACAATCGAGAAGGTACCTGGCTGCCTGCTCCCTGCCTCCTACCCTCCGTCTAAGAAGCCACGGTTGGGCTAATGATCCTGCAAGGTTGAGCCGCTCTCCCCTGCCTATTCCCTCCCATTTCTTCTGTGAATTATGTCGTCTCCCAGCTGTTCATGTCTGTAGTGGGGATGGTCGAACTCTTGAGAACACAGATCAGTGAGTCACCAGGGAGCAAAAATTTTCCAGGGGTTCATTTACCTAATTGCTCAGGCCTGAGGTTAGGGCCATCTCCCCCACCATCCATGTTTGCCTGGGACTTCCCAGTTTTCACACAGAAAGTCCAAAGTCCCACATCCCAGGAGAACCCTCATTTCTGGGCAAACCAGGATGGTCTGTCACCCTGCCTGGGGCTCAGTTAACTGTATATGCATAGGCATAGGGCTCAGTTAACTGTATATACATAGGCTTGGGGCTCAGTTAACTGTATACACATAGGCTTGGAGCTCAGTTAACTGTATACACATAGGCTTGGGGCTCAGTGAACTGTATATGCATGGGCTTGGGGCTCAGTTAACTGTATATGCATAGGCTTGGGGCTCAGTTAACTGTATATGCATAGGCTTGGGGCTCAGTTAACTGTATGTTCATGGGCTTAGGGCTCAGTTAACTGTATACATGCAGGCTTGGGGCCCAGCTAGCTCCTCAGTGGTGAAAACCTCTGTCTCCCTCCCTCTCAGGTGTGATTCTGCCTGGAGAAACGAAAACCTTTACCTTCTTCTTTAAGTCTTTGCATGCTGGGATCTTCAGGGAATATTGGGAGTTTGGAACCCACCCCACACTACTAGGAGGGGCTACCCTGCAAGTCAATCTCTATGCAGTCTCCCTAACCCAGGACATTTTTAGGGAAGAAAGGAAGTTACTAAAGGTAAGAGACCCAGGACCTTGGCCCCGTGGACACCGGAGAGGTTCCCCTGGACTTCTTGGTGCTGCCTTTGGGAACCCCCTTTCTCCCAGCCCCAGAGGTGAATGTTTCACAAAAGGCAGCCGGTTTTGCTCAATACACACTCCCTAGGGCTTTGTGATGTAAAAGGCAGGTGGGCAAGGGGAGGAGGAACAGCTTTCTGCCCCACCCTACCTGGAGGCCCCCAGAACTGCTAGAAATACCGTTTGTTCATGTTGTCTGGTTGTCTGACGCTGTCTATCCCCTGGGGTCAGATTTAATTGGCAAACCTTTAAAACTAGAGAGAACCTCCTAACTGGTGGGGCTGACACCCAGAGAGAGAGCGGGGTGGGCACTGGGCCCCACGTCCGCTCCAGAGCTGGCCAGCTGGGGCAGTGCTTCCAGGCCCTCTGTAGAAAGCAGCCTGGTTCCTACTGTGGCCGCTGGATTGGAGCCAACTCCGGTAGCTGGGGCTCAGCCCACCAGGAGCGCAGGTGATATGGACAAGTGCCACGTCTGCTTTATTTGCTGACGGTAGGCCCCACCTCTCACAGGAGCTGCCCCTCTACTGTTCCTGTAGCACCCAACAGGGTGATCAAGCCACATTCGCAACAAGGGCCCAAACAGTGTGGCCCCTGCCCCTTGCCCTTCTTCCTAACCTGGGGAAAATGCTGACTCTGTGACCTCTGGCCCCATGAGGGAATGACATCTCCGGGACTGCTTCCCCCCCTACATCCTGTCACATACCTAGAGATACCCAGGGATTTTGAGTCTGGGAACAGGAGTGTGTGTGTGTGTGTGTGTGTGTGTGTGTGTGTGTGTGTGTGAGAGACAGACAGACAGACAGACAGATGGTGGCAGGAGCTCAACCCCTAGGAAGGCACAAAGTCCTGAGGGCTCTGGCTCCCCTCAAGGAGGCAACACGGGTTTCGAAAGGCTGAGCTGCCATCTTGTCTCCCCTTCCTTTCCCCAGCACAAGCTGGCTGCCCATGAAGCAGTGACCATCGTGGAGAGCGTGCTGCAGGAGCTGCTGAGTGGGATCCTGACCCCGGAGCGCGCACAGTCCCCTGTGAATGCCTATCTCACGGAAGAGGACTTGTTCCACCATAGGAATCCTCGGGTACAGGCCCAGTGGTGGCCCCTGCGCCCTCACACCCACCCCTCCCCAGGCGTGTTCTGAGCGTCTGCCATGAGTAACTCACTTTTTCCTCACAGCAGCCTGGTGGTGGGGGTACTATTTAGATCCTCACGTTACAGTGAGGAAACTGAGGCCCAGGGCGGTATTAAGTCATTTGCCCAAGATTACTTAGGTAAGTGGATGCTTGGCCAGAATAGAGCTGCACAGACTCATTCATTCAAGCCCCATCTTGCTTGGAAATGCAAATACAAAAAAAGCTCTAAGTCTCGGAGATACTCAGGTGAAAGGGGAAGTGAGGAGCTGCTCTGGCCACAGGGGTTCCTGCGGGCTTTTTCCCTATAGCCTCTACCTGTGCTCTCGGTGGGGAAAGGGGAAACTGGGGCAGGCTCCCCGGGACTCTGGGGACCCTTCCCTCTCCCCATTATGTGGCTTCGCTTGCCTTTGCTGCAGCTGCATTACCAGCACCAAGTGGTGCAAAGCCTGCACAGCCTGTGGCGCCAGTACTTGGTTGTGCCCCACAAGGCCGAGGAGGCCCGGCCTGGTGAGGAGGAGCACCTCAGCCCCAGGGCCCAGCTGGCTGTGCCCCTGCCAGCCGCCTTGGAGAAGCCCCCCCTGAACAGGGAGCCTTCAGCACACTTGAAGGGCCCAGTCTCCGAATCCCAGCCATCCCGGCAGGAGAATGAGGCCCGGAGGGACTCCCGGGATGCTTTGGGCTCCCAGAAGCCAGGAGCCAGGGCCCGGGCTGCTCAAAGGAAGAGCATTATGGAGGAGATCCTGGTGGAGGATAGCCCAGACCCGAGGAACATAAAGAGCCCCTGGGAGCCAGATGGCTTTCCCCCGCCTGAGTGGAACCTCTGCCTGGAGGATTTCAGAAAGGTGCTCACCTGACTCTGCAGGGGTGGGTGGGGTTGCAGTCCTGGGCTGGGTGCCAAGGCAAGGAGGGAGGACCCCAGCAGGCCCCTGGGCCCCCACGGACAAAGACCCTTCTGAGGGCCCAGCGGAAGCAGTTTCTTGGATCATCTCTTTTGGTCTCTGGTGCCTAGGCCACCATGGTGCAGTGAGGGGGACCCAAACACACCTTGGAGAAGAGGGTTCATGGGTACATAGTTCCGGGGGAGTCCCCTCTCCATTGTTGCACCTCCTCCTGGCCATCTGTCCTCACAGCACCAGCCCTGTCACTAGAGGATGCAGGGACCCTGGTGTCCCATGCAGGACAGTTGCCCATGGTACCTATGACCCTGCCAGGCAGTGATGGCACTCCCGGAGGAGAACCAGAAGGAAGATGGCCTCATCAGGCTCAACAAAGCAGCCCTGGAGCTGTGCCAGGAGCAGAGGCCTCTGCAGTCTGACTTCCTGCACCAGGTGTGGTAAGTGTCCCCCCGCCAGCCGGCCCTGCCTCCCCACTGTGGCCTCTAGCCCCATCTAGCCTGTGGTTCTGGGCACGCCCCTCGAGCCCAGGTGCAGAAAGGTGCTGCAGATGCTCCTCAATCTGCCACCTGCCACAGCAGCACCCCCCCCCTCAGCCGCCTGCCCCCTCCGGAGTAGTTAGAGCAGAGCAAGTGCCATTTCTCTCCCATCCTCTTGCCCAGTTCACTCTCAGTGAGCAGAGGAATGGGCTGAGGAGGAACCGGAGGCCAGTGAGGAGAGGGGCACAGCAAGGGCACAGAAAGCCTCGCTTCTCCTGTGGAACTTGCTTGGCTATGGGTGGGTGCCTTCAGTGGGGCCCTCAGTAAATCACGCAAGTTACCCCACTCCCATCGGTCTGGGCCCAAGCGTAGCCAGGGTCTCAAGCTGGATCCTAGACTGACCTAGCTCTCTCCTGGGCCACTCTTCCCTGGCTGCCACCTGAGGGAAGCCAGATCCCTACCTGAGCGCTGGCACAGGTGCTGGTGAGGCTGCCAGCCGCCCCCCCACCACGGTAGCCCCCAGCACCCCTGTCTTAGAAGGGAGGGACCCACGCCTCCACACGTTCAAGGGCAAATGAGAGGTGATGGCTTGGTCCAGTATGCCTTGCTCTCTAGTTTGCAGCTGTGGCGGGATGTGATCGATGGCCTGGTGAGCCATTCCCTGTGGCTGAGGGCTCTGCTGGGCCTGCCTGAGAAGGAAACCATCTATTTGAACATCCCAGAAGAGCAAGGTCAGACTGCAGCCATGCACTGCGTAGCCTCGCCCCCTTGTATGCCCATCTGGTGGGATCTCCATCAGGTTGATCCTTGGAGTTGGCCCCATTAAACCCTCCTGTCTACTGCCAGGATTTGGGACCTAGAAGTGACCTGAGTGACCACCTTTGTCCAGACTCCTGGTTTTACAGGTGGAGTCCCGGAGAGGTCGAATGACTTGCCCATGCCCTAGATGGAGCAGTGAGGGAGCTAGGACTAGAACCAGGCCTCCCATCCCTGCCGCGCAGCTCATGCTCCTGGACTGGGGGCTCTGCTCCTCTCTGGGGGCACAAGGGCTGAGGATCCTTGGCTTTTCCAACCCTGCCTGTGGGGTCCGTGAGGCCAGGTCACACTGTCTTCCACTCACCCTTCCTTAGATCGAAAGTCTCCTGGCACAGAAGGGAAAATGACTACCACGAAATTTGGGAAGGAGGACCGTAAAGGCGCAGCCCAGGAAAAGAAGCAGCTGGGAATCAAAGAGGACAGAAAAGCAGCCAAGTTGCCAGGGAAAGAGGCATGCTGGGACCCCGGGGCTGGGGTGGCTTCAGAGGAGCTGTGGCAGGCAGGACACTCAGTCTAGCATGACGCCCTGGCTCTTGAGAAAGCCCTGGACCTCCCCTGGGGACTCCTGAAGGCCATGTGTGTCTCTGTCTCTCCAAGCAGGACCGTTTAAACAGCAAGAAGCACAAGGCAAAGGATGACAAGAAACCGATGAAGTCATCAAGTCGGGACAGGCTTTCCTTGGAAGACGCTGCCCCTGACAGCACGACCCCTTCCCAGGAACCCATAGATCCCCTGGTCATGGAGAAATACACCACGAGGCTGTACACGGAGGTGAGGGCCTGAGCCCTGCAACCAGACCTCCCCTCGCTCACACCCACTCTGCGGACCTTCCTCCCCCCCATCCATCCCACGTATTCCACGAACAGTCAACCCTAGTGTGTCCTGCTGGAAGGCGGAAGCAGAGCTGCCCTCGTGAAGGGCATCCCAGTGTGCAAGACAGGCCTCGTGCATAAGCAACATGCCCCATGTGTTGGGTGGCAGGCATTCTGGAAGAGCAAGGGATAACCCAGGGCAGGGGGGAGGGTAGGGAAGGCCTGGGTGGGGGTGGGGAGCTTCACTGAGAAGGTGACATCACATCAAGCAGACTCTAAGGGAGGAGCGGGGTGGCCCTGTAGCCATCAAGGAAGAGCGCCCTGGGCAGAGGGGTCAGCTAACGCAGGGGAGGGAGTGGGCCAGGAGGACAGAGGGCAGAGCCACGGAGAGGGAGCAAGTCACAGGCCAGGTGGGGCTCTGTAGGCCACTGTGTGAACTTGGGGTTTTTCTGAGTGAGATGAAGAATACACAGAGGTTTGACTGGAGGAGTGACACAGTCTGACTTGAGGGATGGACCTGAAGCCCCTCCCTTCTGGGGCATCCACTTCCTGTCTGTGTGAGATGCCTCCTGGCAGAGGAGTCCCTGCAGGGAGCAGCACATAGAGTGACTTTATAGCAAGTGTAAGGGTTATGACGTGCTGGAGAGCCTTCATGCTGTTTTCTTCTTTTTTTTTTTCTTAAAGATTTTATTTATTTATTTGACAGAAATCACAAATATGCAGAGAGGCAGGCAGAGAGAGGGGGAAGCAGGCTCCCTGCTGAGCAGAGAGCCCGACTCAGGGCTCCATCCCAGAACCCTGGGATCAGGACCTGAGCCGAAGGCAGAGGCTTGAACCCACTGAGCCACCCAGGTGCCCGATGCTGGTTTATTCTTAAGCCACAAGTCCTTAGAGGTTCACCTGAGTATGTGTTCCATTCTTTGTTGCTGTTTCGGAGGAGAGGTCCACAAAGCCACACTCCATTGTCACCTTGTCTGATGGCAGCACTTTGCCTGCCTCCGGTGTGGACAACCAGATAGTTGGGACCGTGTCACGTACACTGGGGTAATGCTCTGGATCACATTTGAGCAGAAGTCCCATTTGCTGCTGGTGACATCACGGCGATGTCTGAAGGTTGACGGGGTGTAGATAGGAGTCGGAGGGCTGTCTGCAATGAAGAATCCGCCTGCCCAGGCTCATGTGCTCCAGCCCCATGGGAGGGCACCGTTCTGGAGACTTTTCAGTCTGAGGGTCTGTGATCTTACCAGAAGGAAAGCTGGCCCACCGCCAGGGGGGTATATGGGTACTGCTCCCTGGAATTACCCCTTTCACTACTCCAGGCTCTTGTGCCCACATATGTTCCAAGGGCCTGGTGCAGGATTACTTCCCCAGATGGTTTGAAAAATAAAACTATCTGCCAAAACAAAAGTTCTGTAGAAACTCTGCCAGTGTGGTTTTACCCCTTTTGCGGCTCGACGTCCTGGTGTAGATCCCTCTGCCCGCATTGTGTGCTGGGTGCTGGCTTGTGGGGTGCCTTCCACAAAGCGAACCTCTGCCTGTGATTTCACCCCATTCTTCCAGGTCTACGGGCTGCTGGACACCCTAGTGACTGACCTGATGGTCCTGGCTGACGAGCTCAGACCCGTAAAGGATGTCGAGGAGACTTTGCGTCTTTGCACCTGACTCATGTGCCCCACGGGCCTTCTGGGAAACTGGTTCACAAACAAATCAATAAAGAACCTTCGGTTCCCACCACTTCCTTTAGGCCTTCACCTCTTGGACGTTAGATCTTGATGAAGGCAGCTCACGGCCAGGGTCTCCTGTGTCCTACCTGCCTCAGATTCCCCTCCTCCTAGTTCCTGGAGCCATCCAACAGGAGGAAGGAGAAACACCTGGAAGGTGATGTGTGGGATAATGAGCGGAAGAGCAGGCTGGCACCAGGATAAGGAATGAATCAGGTGACAGGACAGACAGCATCAGCCCTTGAAATCCTTGCCTCTGACGTTCCTTGGCTCACACTTTTGGGGTCACGCTTCCCGGAACCAGGTCTTCCCCAAGTGTCGTCACCCAGCATGACCAAGTGTGAGATCAGGAGAACTGGACCCCATGGAGCCTGGCTCCCTGAGATCCTTCCACCTCCACTGGGTCAAGGGCCTGGTCCCAGTCCCTGGGGACCATGCTCACCACACTGTAGGACCCTAGAGGCCAGATCCCCATGTCCTCGGCAGCCTTTCTCATCCCCTCCTCATGGCAGGCCAGTTGGTCCCCCTGGAACCACTTTTTGCCTGAAAAACAGCCTCTGGACATTATGCTTACCCCCTTGTTCAGAGAAATGGGAAGGGGACAAGAGGTGGTTCCTGGAAACGAAAGGCGGCTTTCAGCTCAGACTCAGTTCCCAAATGGCTTTCGGGCTCCAGGCCCCCAGAGTTGGAGAGCAACTTGGCTAATGCGGGGCTCAGGGCCTTAAGTGCTGGTGGGGCAGAGGTGTGGGCGGGAGATGGGGAGAGAGGTGGCTGCAGCCTCCCACTGGCTTGGTTTTGCATTTGGCTAGATTTTGCATTTGGCGCTTCTGATAAAAACCTCAAAGGCTTCGGCAGCCTCTAGTTGAGAGTGGGAGGAGCTTTGGAGAGAACAGGTCACTCCGTTTCTCAGAGGCAGAGAGGGGCTATGCCTGGAGCCTGGATGCCCCCTTCAGGGTGGCTGAGGGGGCCAGGGGGAGCCCACAAAAAACAAATGCACCAAAGGGCCAGCCCTCCCCGCAATGGTCTTCCTGGCCCAGGGGAGATGGGTTGCAGTGGGTCGGGTGTTGGAGCCCCGCGCCCCCCACCCAATTTCCTGTTGAGGCAGGGGAAGGGTTAACTTGCTGCAGGGTGGGAGTGGGCCACCTGCCCTGACTCTGGATCTGTGCCTCCCGGGGACAGCCAGCTGGCTGGCCTCCCACCTCCGAAGGTACCGCCTGCCTAGCCAGCAGGAAGGGGTTAACAAGCCCAGCGCTTCCTCCTGTGTCCTGTTACTGCTGAGGCAGACCTGCCCGGCCAGCTGAGCAACTTTCCTCGGAGTGCTGCCTGCCGGCCGAGTGGCTATAACACCAGCAGGCAAGAGGCAGAGCCACAGCCCATTCTGGGGACCCTGCCGCCACCCTTCCAAGGAATCTGCGCCTCCTGGGAGAGGGTGGGCATCTCCAGGACAAGGGTCCATGGTGGATGGCTCTGGGGACGATCCCGAGGCTGTGCTGTTTCCCTGCCGCGCGGGTCGGAAGGTCACTGCAGAGGCTGCTCACGGTCCCGGGGCTGGGGCCAAGGGAGCCTGCACCAGAGGTAAGCCGGCCCCTCCCTGGCAGCCGTGGTGCCTCTCATGGAAGGCTTGGGGCTTAGTCTCCCTCCCAGGTCCCAGGGAGAAGGGTGAGGAGGACAGGGCCACAGAGGATCCTGGAGGCTTCCTGGATCCTCCTTCCCTCCCTCCCTCCCTGCAGCCCCCAGGAAGCAGGACTCAAGGGCTGGCTCCCTACCCTGGGGCCAGCATCTTTGGCAGCATTCCCCGTATACTCCCATTCCCCTCTGCCCACCCTCCTCCTCAGCCCCGGAGCGGCCCCCACCCCATTCCAGGGTCCCAGGACACAGCCACTTCAGGGCTGACTTAAGCTTAGAGCTCTAGCTCACACACCTGTCCATCCACTGGCAAGAGTTACACACTCCCATCCCCTCGCCCCCCCCCCCCATGGCTCCCTTTGACCTGATGCGGGGCAGGGGCTGGGGCTGCCTTAGCGGAGGATGGGAGACACTCCGGGCTGGTGGGGCACACTCACACTTTGGCCAAACTCTTGCACGTGACTCAATATATCTAAGCTCTTTTCTTAGATATATTCTCCCTGAATCCCTGCTCCAGGGATGCCCTCTACTTCGTTAGCCCTGACACTTTCCCCAGTCCTAGAAATGAACCCCCTCTCCCCTGTAAAGTTCTCCTTGGCACCCTCTGTAAAGCAGAGAGCAGAGACTTGTACCCCGTGGCCTGTCCCCACCCCACAGTGTAACCCTCCCCACTCTGCCCCCTATCCTCCTGCCTCTGGGGAAGGGAGGCCACCCCCACCCCATGTCTGAATGAACCTCTCAGGCTCTGCCTTCTCAGTGTCCTTCCCTCCACCTGACAGGGTCTGGCTCAAGGTCACTGCAGTAATTCCATACCCGCCTGCCCGGGCCTGCCGCTGCCACCACTGGCTGCTGGGTTTCTGTTTCACTCCCTTTTATTTCTGGGCATATTGTGTTCGATAAAACCCTGGGCTTGTAACACGGCTGGCAGGGCTCCCAGCTGCTCCCTCCTGCATTCCTTCCCTTCCTCCTCCCTCCTTTCCTTGCTCCCTGGGCCTCACCCTACCCCCTTCTTCCTCCCCACTTTATCCCTTTTAACTTTAGGGGAGGGAAGCCCAGGCACCTTCCTGGGGCTTCTGATCCCTCCCTTCCCCCAGCTCCAGCAAAGGTGTGCCGAGAAGACTCCACCATCCCCCGCTTCTAGAAGGAGAGTCCTGGCAGGGCTGCAGGGTCCATGCTGAGGGTCTCTCCCAGTACCCCAGGCTAGGCTGGAGGGCCGGGGAAGCCAGGCTCTGGTAGGGCTGCTGGTGAAGTCAGGATGTCAGACTGGTTCTGCTGGTTTCTGTGGCCAGCATTGGGAGGGGCGTGCACTCAGGGCGGGCTGTGGGGCACAATTATTTCTCATCTTGCCTCTTGCCACCCTCCAGCCCACCGGTTGGGGAGGGAAAAATGGCTCTGAGTCACTAGTGAGGGGGAGGGCAGGACTTAAACAAGCGTTGGCTGTGGCATCCCCACAGAAGGCCTGCCAGGCTGGAGGGACAGACAGCAGACAGAAGGTAGGCAGGCTTTTAGCCAGCATTCCATCCACCTGATGTCCCACGGGATCCCCTGCTCTGGGCCCAAGCTCTCCCAGGCACCTGGGCCCTGAAGAAGACCGCCAAGGCCTCCTGGCTGGTTTGAACTGAGCCCAGGGCTAGCCAAGCTGGGTGGAGGGGAAGTGTAGATGGGGGGGTGGGGCAGGACAGGCAGCCTCTAACTCCCAGGGTAGACCGGAGAGGTGCAGTCTCCATGGGTGGTGATATTGGTGGGGGGTCACAGGTGGTGTAGACACTCTGTGGGTCCAGCCTGTGTGTAGAGTGTAGATGTGTGTGTGTGTGTGTGTGTGTGTGTGTACGTGTGTACCCATACGAGAGAAACAGCTGTGGCAGGGGGATTCTGGTTTGGGTTTCTGGCAGGGCCCTGGGAAAACCTTTTTCTGTCTTGAGCCTGAGTTTGGTTTTCCCAGATAGCCTGGTCCTGAAGTTTTGGGGTGGGAGGGTGACCCTGTTTCCCGCTCGACTGGGGAATCAGGGGTCTGTCAGGTACCCAGGACCTCAAGTTTGGGGCGCTCAGACCAAGCCTTGCCTTCAGGGAGCTTACATTCTGGCCAGATGGAATTGAGACAATAAAGCAATCAGATGAATTAATTACAAAACCAGTAATCCTGTCAATAAGTATCACATTCATCTCTAGAGACCTAGGTGCTGGTCCCAGCTCTGCCCAGCTTATATGCTGCTGTAGGCAGGCCATGTCCCCTTCCTGACCTCAGTGCTCTCCTGTGTACTACAGGGGTGGCGGTGACTAGGTCTCTTTGAGAGGCCAGGGCCCACTTCCTGCCCTGGACTCCTCTCTGGGCTTCTGGCCCAGCTCAAGTATTCCCTGGGAGCTACCCTTCCTCACCCTGCAGCTTCCCCTCCCCTTCAGACCTCTAGCTATCACCTCCACCAGGAAGTCCCCCCTGATTTTCCTAGCTTGGGTATTCCTGGGCATACCCATGTTCCACTGAGTTGTCTGTGCTCCTGCAGCTTGATGTGTGGGGGCCAGGACTCGTGTTCTGGGCCTGGCTCAGTGTCGGGCCCAGAGAAGGCCCCAGGAACTAGGTGTTGAATGAATTAAGGTGCACAGACTTATGCTGTGAGAAATGAAGAGAGTGGGGGCGAAGGAGCTGAAAAGGATAGGTCCTAAGCTAGCTCCTGGCCGACATGGGAGCCATAGCCCAGCAGGAGCAGAGCGGGCAGGCATTCCTGGGGATGACTTTCATGTCTCTTGTTAAGGGCAAGGGCTGGGTGGGGGAGAAACATGTATCAGCCGGGGTAGCTCTGTGAACCTCACTTCCCCATCTGTGAATGGAGGTAATAATCTCATCTTTGTAGCATGACTATGACCAGCAATGAGCACATGAAACTAGAAGTGCCTGCTGAATAATATGTAAAATAAGAAATATAAAAATAAATGCCTGCCAGAGGGGGGCTTCTGGCCGCGGGCCCTTTGGTCCATAGCTGAGTGGCCGTCGAGGAGGGCCATCGCCCCTGAGTTCTGTCTCTCTCTTGCTCAGACCCATGTGGAACCCAAGGATGCAGCTGCCCTGCTGAGAGCACGGCAGCCCATCTCTGGAGACTGTGACCTCCAGACGGTGGCCTTTGGCCCTCCACCTCCAGCTGGGGCGGGGGCTGCCCATCTCCAAGTCCCCAGCCATGACGACCTCCGCACTGCGGCGCCAGGTCAAGAACATCGTGCACAACTACTCGGAGGCAGAGATCAAGGTGCGGGAGGCCACCAGCAATGACCCGTGGGGCCCGCCCAGTTCGCTCATGTCTGAGATCGCTGACCTGACCTTCAACACAGTGGCCTTTGCAGAGGTCATGGGCATGCTGTGGCGGCGGCTCAATGACAGCGGCAAGAATTGGCGGCACGTGTACAAGGCGCTGATGCTGCTGGACTACCTGCTCAAGACTGGCTCTGAGCGGGTGGCCCATCAGTGCCGTGAGAACCTCTACACCATCCAGACGCTCAAGGACTTCCAGTACATCGACCGAGACGGCAAGGACCAAGGCGTCAATGTGCGTGAGAAGGTCAAGCAGGTGATGGCCTTGCTCAAGGATGAGGAGCGCCTCCGGCAGGAGCGGACCCACGCCCTCAAGACTAAGGAGCGCATGGCGCTGGAGGGCACAGGCATCGGCAGCGGGCAGCTGGGCCTTGGGCGATCTCGCGGTTCGCCGTCCTCCTACAACTGTGAGTGAGCCCCAGGGCTGGCGCTGGGGGGTGCCCAGGTTCCAAGAACTGTCAAGCATTCAGGGAGATGGGGAATGAAGCCCCCCAGGAAGGCAGGTGTCTGACACAGCAGATGGCCTGCAAGTTACCACACAGCGGGATCCTAACTGCAGGTCCCGGAGCTGCCCAGGAGGCTCCACGGAGCCCAGGCTCTGTGGTCTCATACAAGCCGTATTGTGCGCCTTTTCCAGCTGAGTGATCTAGAGGGCCGCCTCTCTGAATCTCTGCTTCCTCATCTGAATTAGGGAAAATCTTATCTACTCCAGTTGTTGGATGTGAGAATCAAGTGAGGCCAAGCCCAGGAATGCCCTTGGCCTTGTGCCCAGACACATGGCACTGGGCGCTCCATCAGGGGCATTCCTTGTGACCCCCTGCTCAAGGGCACTGTCCTTGAAAACAGGGGTGGCTGCAGAGCTGTTCTGGACTCCTGACAGCGTGGCCTTGACTGAATGGAACCTTGAACACTCCCCCCTCGCTGGACCCCAGGCAGGATGGGACCCCCCACTGGAAGAGTGCAGGAGCTGGGTGAGGGGACCTGGCTTTGAGTCTTCCCTCAGGACCCCAGCCAGGCCACCCTGAGCTATTGGCACATCTGTAAAGTAGGGACGGGAGTCTCTGATGGGATAGATTGGCAAACCTTACACAAAGTGCCAGGCATGCCGCCTGGCCCCCTGGAGCCCTCAATGGCCAGTCGTTAGTTTCTCTCTTTGAGCCTTAGCTTCCTGGTGGGGAGGGGGAGGGGAGGCCACGGGCACCTCTGTGGTCACAGAAGCCCCCGGTGTGGTCCTTGCAGCCTCCTCCTCATCCCCCCGCTATACCTCGGACTTGGAGCAGGCCCGGCCCCAGACATCAGGAGAAGAGGAGCTGCAGCTGCAGCTGGCCTTGGCCATGAGCCGTGAGGAGGCTGAGAAGGTGAGGCCCCTGGGGTAGCCTGGGAAGCCCCACAGCTGGGATGGGGCTGGCATGAGGGTGGATGAGGGGGAGGAAGGAAGGGTACCCCAAAGGCCTGTACCCTTGATTCCTAGGCTCCTTCACTCTGGGTCTCAAGATCCCGGCCCGACTCCTAAGGAGAGCACAGGCCTATCCTTGTCCTTGTGATTGTTCTGGCAGGGACTGCCTCCCTGCCTCCCATCCCCTCTGGCAGGGCCTAGAAAGGGCCATGAGTGCCTAGTGGGTTGAGGGTACTGGTGTGTCTCCCGGGCCTGCTGTGGCCCCGTGGAAGGGAAGAAGTGAGTGGGCACAGAGATAAACTGACCCCACAACCCCTGGCATCAGCTGTCCTTTTGGGGGGATAGGGATACCCCCCAATATCATCCTCTCTGCCATCACCTCTGTGGATCCAGGTAGACTGGGCAGGCAGCTGGACCTCACACGGCAGGGCTTTTGAGGGGCACTCAGAGAACCCAGAAGAAAAGGATCAATCTTCTGGATTTAATTTTTTTTTAAGATTTTATTTATTTATTAGTTAGAGAGAGAGCGCGAGCACAGGCAGACAGAGAGGCAGGCAGAGGCAGAGGGAGAAGCAGGCTCACTGCTGAGCAAGGAGCCCGATGTGGGCCTCGATCCCAGGACGCTGGGATCATGGCCTGAGCCGAAGACAGCCGCTTAACCGACTGAGCCACCCAGGCATCCCAATCTTCTGGATTTTAAAACTGGTTGCAGGGGTGCCTGGGTGACTCAGTGGGTTAATGCCTCTGCCTTTGGCTCAGGTCATGATCCCAGGGTCCTGGGAACGAGCCCTGCATCAGGCTCTCCGCTGAGCAGGGAGCCTGCCTCCCCCTCTGTCTCTGCCTGCCTCTCTGCCTACTTGTGATCTCTGTCAAATAAATAAATAAAATCTTAAAAAAAAACAAAAACAAAACTGGTTGCAGATCCAGGCAGGGAGAAGGCCACACCCACCTTGCTGCCTGGGAGTGGGCCTCTCACCCCCACGCCGGGTGGGCACTTCTCTCTCCATCCCCTTCTCCCTGCCGGGCTATGTTGCCCTCCCACCGGGGAGTGGGAACACTGGGCCCTGTTCACCCCTCTCTTCCTCCCTCACAGCCGGTCCCCCCAGCATCCCACAGGGATGAGGATCTGCAGCTGCAGCTGGCTCTGCGTCTGAGCCGGCAAGAGCATGAGAAGGTAGCAGGCCAAGCCTCTTGTGCTGGTGCAGGGGCTGGTGTAGGAGCAGGTGCAGGTGCAGGGGCTGGTGTAGAACCAGGTGTAGGTGCTGATGTAGAATCAGGTGCTGGTGCTGGTGTAGGTGCTATACAGGCACTAACCAGGCTTCTCCCGCTTCACCCAGTGGTCCTGCTGTGCCTAACCTCTCTCACTGCACTCTTCTTAACTCCAGCTCCAGTCCCCTCAAATCCAGCCTGGGCTGCTCATGCTGTCCTCACTCCTCTTGCCTTCTGCAGGAGGTGAGGTCCTGGCGGGGAGATGACTCCCCTGTGGCCAATGGTGCTGGGGCCATGGTCCGCCGTTGGCAAGACAAAGAGCCGGAGAGAGAAGAGAGAAAGGAGGAGGAGAAACTGAAAACCAGCCAGGTAGGGAGAGGCTGCCGTGCCTGGGTTGACTGAGCCTGCGACATGAGCTGAGTTGGTATTTGTAGAGTTTAGAACCACACTTCATATATGGTAAGCGCTGTTTAGGCATTAGTCCCCAGTCCCAGACTTCACGGGCTGATGACTGAGCAGACAGCAAAGTGAGGCCCCTGGATTCTGGATTTGTTGCCACTCTGACTTGGGGCACATCACTGTTATAGCCTCAGTTTCCCCCTTTTGTTGGACAGCTCCACCTCTGGTGTTCTAGGATTATGTGACGCTGTGGTTGCAGCTGGGGCGGGGGGCAGGGGCGCAGGCACGTGGTACTGACAGTATCTTGGGCTTATACACATACTGTCCAAGAACAGGGAAGTGGGTAGCTGCTGGGAACAAAGCCACCCTTCAAAGCAGTGGATGCTACCCCTAGGGTGTGTCTGTCCTCTTTCTGCCCATGTTCACGGTGGCTAGTTTCTGACCTAGGAAGGCAGACTGGTCATAAAACCTGTCTTTACCACCGACAGGCTGGGGATCAGAAAAACTGAGGAAAGGGTCAGGCAGTCCTGGGTTTATCCCAGCTCTGCCTCTCCCCAGCTGTGTGACTTTATGCAAAACATCTCCCCTCTCTGAGCCTCAGCTGGCACCTCTGTAAAATGGGCACGCCACTACCTGCATGACCTACTGCACAGGGTTGTTATGAAAATCAGGCACTAAATGGATGAAGAAACATTTCATAAACTGCAAAGCACTGTACAGAGATGAGGGATCATTAGTAGATATTTGTGAAATGAATAAAGGAAAGAACGAGCTGGACTGAGGGAGACAGGCCAGGGGCCGCCCTTCCTCTGGTCTCACCCACTTCTGAGCCACGGCTGCCTCTCCCACTCCACAGTCCTCCATCCTGGACTTGGCAGACATCTTCGCACCCACCCTGGCCCCGCCCTCCACCCACTGCTCCGCTGACCCATGGGACATCCCAGGTGGGCATGCAGGGCTGCAAGATGTTCCCAGGCTGGCCCCAGAAAGCCCCTTCCTTTCCAGCCATTTGCTGGCACCTCCTCCCCATAGCTGAGGACTACTGGCAAGTCACTCACCCCTCTGAGCCTCAGGTTCCTCCGGGACGTGGGGTTGTAGTGAGGGATGGGAGAGCACGTCTGAAGAGCCCACCTCGTGGAAAACTCAGAGATGTTCTCTCATTTCCCCTGGTCACCCTGGCTTTCCTGTCCCAGCCCATCCCTGATTGGGAAGGTGGCCTGAACTGCCTGTCCCTGGGAGTCCAGGCTCCTGGCATAACTGGTCAACAGGGGCTCCAGCTTGCTGGGTCAGTCCTGAGTCAGCATCTCATTTGTGAGATGGGACCCTTAGCCTCCCAACTCGGTCTGGGTAACTGGGAAGGGCCCTGGACTGGGTATAAAGGTGGGCCTGAGGTCTTGTCTGTGCTGTTCCTATTTTAGGTCTCAGGCCGAACACAGAGCCCAGTGGCTCCTCCTGGGGGCCTTCTACAGACCCCTGGTCTCCTGTTCCCTCAGGAAGCACCCTGTCCAGAAGCCAGCCCTGGGACTTGCCCCCTATGCTCTCCTCCTCTGAGCCCTGGGGCCGGACCCCAGTGCTGCCCACCAGACCCCCTTCCACAGACCTCTGGGCACAGAACTCCCCCCAACACAAACTCCCCAACACTGGGGCTGACCCTTGGGGGACCTCAGTGGAGATCTCCAGTGCACCTGGTAAGCAGAGGGCCAGAGGGTGTGGGTGAGGGGCTGGAGGACTTCTGGGTCCTCTCCCTCCAGTGCCAAGGGGCAGCACATCCTGTCCGTGTTAAGAGGGCTGCTTGCCTGAAAGGGGTCAGACCACAGCCTGCCCTTTTTGCCAACCCACCTCCTCTTCCTCTTCCTCCTTGACCAGCTCTAGGTGGTACCTCACCCTTTGACCCATTTGCCAAACCTCCAGTATCCACAGAGACCAAGGAGGGGCCAGAGTGTGCCCAGGCCCTGCCCCCTGGGAAGCCCAGCAGTCCCGTGGGTAAGGAGGAGGCAGGGGATGATACAGCTCTGGGGAATGAGGGGGCCACCCGCAAGTGACCGCTGTCCTCTCCTTCCCACAGAGTGACCATTCCCTCTCCCTACCAATGAATTCTATCACCTCTGTTCCAGAGCTGGACCTGTTTGGAGACCCCATCCCCAGTTCCAAGCAAAACGGCACCAAGGAGCCAGATGCCTTTGACCTGGGTGTACTCGGAGAGACGCTAACCCAGCCCAGCCAGGAGGCCCGAGCATGCCGGACTCCAGAGTCTTTCCTGGGCCCTTCAGCCTCCTCTTTGGTCAACCTTGATTCATTAGTCAAGGTGCCCCAGGCTGCAAAGACCAGAAACCCCTTCCTGACAGGTAGGGCACCCCTTGCCCCCGCCGGTCCCCCTGCTCTCTCCATTACTTTTTTCAGAGCCCGGCCCCTGCCCTAAAAATCTTACTCTTCCCTACTTCTGAGATTCCAGATCTTGCCCCCGCCCCCCGCATTTAGGGCCGTGTCCCCTCATGAGCCCCAAGCTCCCCACCCACTCTCATTCCGCAGGTCTCAGCGCACCATCCCCCACCAACCCCTTCGGTGCGGGCGAGCAGGGGAGGCCCACCCTGAACCAGATGCGCACCGGGTCGCCGGCGCTGGGCTTGGCGGCCAGCGGGCCGGTCGGAGCGCCCTTGGGCTCCATGACCTACAGCGCCTCCCTGCCCCTCCCGCTCAGCAGCGTGCCGGCCGGCGTGACCCTCCCCGCCTCGGTGAGCGTCTTCCCGCAGGCGGGCGCCTTCACGCCGCCTCCCGCGCGCCTGCCGCAGCCACTACTGCCTACGTCGGGATCCGCTGGGCCGCTCCAGCCGCCCCCGCAGGCCGGAACCAACCCCTTCCTCTGAGCGCAGCCCCGGCCCGCTCCTGCCGCCCCGGCGCCGGCGCGCGAGGCCCCTACCCGGTGCAGGGCGGAGCGGGGCGGGGCTCTCGCCCCAGGACCCGCCCCAGGAAGCCCTGAACGGCGGAGACTCCGCCCCGCGGCCCGCGCAGGCGCTCGTCCCGGCCTCCGCAGCCCCTCCGCGGCTCCGGAGGCCCGAGACCGACGACTTGACCGCATCGTGAAGACTGGAGCCCGCTTCCTCAAATCCCACCCGGTGGACTTTTTGCGAGGCGTGGCGGCTGGGTCAGGACCACAGCGCGAATCTCCAGCTGCCGTAGAAATGAGTGCTCCGCGATGTGGGGCGCAAAAAATGCTCCCACTTTCCGTACAACCCCCACAGCCTGGCACCTTCGCTTCCAGATGCTCCCCAGGCTCTCACTCATGCTCTCATTCCATTCATTTACCACAGATCAGCACTGGGGATGATCTCAAGGCAGGGAACAATAGGCAGGTGTTCCCATTCGTTACGCACTCATTCTATGCTAAGCACTTTAGACAGATTATTTAATTCAATCCTTACAACAGCCGTCTGAGGTAGATAATGCTATTCCCACTCAAGACTGGCTACATTTGTGGGGCCCGGTGCAAAAATGAAGAGGCGGGGCCCTAGTTCCAAACTAAGAATTTCAAAACGGGGGCAGCAGAGCATTAAACCAAGTGCATAGCCCTTGGTCTTGCTCTCATTTTATACAGGAAGAAACAGGCTCAGAGAGGTTAAGCGGCATGCTCAAAGTCACAAAGCTAGCAAGGACTTGGGGCTGGGATTCAGACTGTCTGGCTCCACAGCCCCGAGCTCCCAGGCTGGGCCTCAGGTTTCATTTGCAAATATTGACCTGTTGTGAACAAAGTGCCGGGCTCAGCTGGGAGGGATCCAAGAATTGCAAAGCAGCCTCTAGGAGCTCAGAACTCAGTGGGGAAGACAACCCCGGAACTGGAGACCTTGGCGTTCCTTTGTTTTCCTGAGTCACCTTAAATCTGGCTCTACCCTCCCCCACCTACCTTCACTAGGGCAAGAAATTCAATCTCAGTCCTGCCAGAGAGCGTGACCCCTCGCAGGGGCTTATGTAAGGTCTGAGAAACCAAGGGAAGAAGGGGGAGGCCACCATGGTCACCCGCATTCCCTTTCTCCTCAATGCTTTCCCACCACTGAACCACCTGACACTGATTTGACCTCAGTGCTCAGGGTCTGGCCCCGCTACCAGCCCCCACCCCCTTTTTGGGTCACTGAGGTAAAACAGCCTTCCATAGACCAGAAACACCGAAGTGGAGGGTGGGGGCGGGGGGGGCTATAATGCTGCTCACTTTCTTAAGTGGAAGGGGTACTGGGGAAAGGAGCTGCTTTTTTTGTTGTTTTTTGCTTTGGAGGGAAGGAGGCTGCGCCTGTTACAGGCAGGATGGACAAGAGCACCTGCTTACAGGAGTCAGAACGACAGAGTTCAAAGATTTGCACTTAACAATAATAATCACTTAGTAATAAGTGGTTATGCTCCCTGACCTTGAGTAAATTACTTAACCTCTCTATGACGCTGTGCCTCCATTTCCTTACTTGTCAAACGGGAACAAGAGTTCTTTCCTTATGAGGTTGCTGTGTGGCTCCTCCCAGGCCAGCGTCCATTGGCCCAGGGCCCACCTTCTTCAGAGACTACCCATGAGCAATGAGCCCGTCATAACCCTCATTCCTGGTCTTGCCAGGCAGTGCCCCCATCCGGCTTCTGCCACACACACCCAGGTCTCTATCCTTCTTGATCGATGACTTAACCTTTCGCCCCTCCCCTATCTGGGCTCTCCTCTTCTACTCTGGCCCTCCCTTGTGGACTTTCCTGAGGACTCCCAAGGGGTGCTGCCTAACCCCTACAAAGAAGAGATTTGTAGCCTTGTTCCCTGTAGCTACTTCTGGACCATTTGCTTCCTATAAGAGTCTTCCTTCCTGGAGGCTAGAGACACTAGGCAGTCCCACCTGCCCTCCACCCAGGGCTGGGCTCTACCTCATTCTCACCATGCTTCAGTCTTGGCTCACCATCTCCTCACCCAGATCTTGCTTAACCCTGCATGACTCCATTATTTAGGAGGATGACCTTGACCTCTCAGCTACCTTTACCCATGGTCACTCTTTTGGCCTTGGCATCACCCTAAATTCTTTCACATTCAAAGCAGGCTTCCTGTTCTCTGATCTTAATCTCATTCCTTCCAGGGAGCACCCACAAGACCCTCTTCCTGCTAACCTTTCTTCTACCCCATTAACCTTCTCAGAGATCTCTTCTCTCCTTCTTGTCAATTGCCTTCTCTCAACCAAATCCTTCCCCTTGATGTTTGCTGTACTTAGCCTCATCCATCTTGAAAGCCTTTCCGTCTTTCCCCTCATATCAAGTGCCCATGCTACTTCTCTATGTCCCCTTCCTTTCCCCTCCTCCTCCTGACCCACTCCGGTCGGCTTCTGCGGCCAGCCCCACCTCACTAGAACAGTCTGCCAGACCCACCCAGTGGCCCATGTTGCTGAAACCAGTAGGCCTTTTTCTGTCCCATCCCAGCTGGCTTCTCCAGAATCCAACCATGAGGACCCTTCCTCCTTGCAACTCTCTGTCCTGTTGCCTTTGGGACACCACCCTCTCCTGGTGTTCCCTGGACCCTCCGGTGGTTCTGTGTTCCGCGGGTGCACCCCGAAGTTCCCTGAGCCCAGACCTGTGCCTGCTTCTCTCCTTGTGCTGCTCCCTGAATGGGCCCTTCCATGCCTGCCGTCTGCACACTGAACCCCCGATTCCTCCCACCAACCTCTCCATGCCACGTGCTCTCCACACATGCATCTCAAGGGCATCTCCAACCAACCTGCCCAAAACTGGCATCATGAACCCCCACCTGAGCTTCTGTGTGCCCCCTCCTCAGCAAATGGCCTCACCCCTCAGGGTAATACCTGCTCTGCAAACCAGTCTTGGCACCTCCCTCTCCCTCACTGCCAATCCTGAGGATGTCTCCTCCTCCACAGGCCTCTTCTCAGGACCTCTGCCTCCACCTGCAGACCTCCACCCCCTCTGCTGGGTCCTGCCAGGGCCTCCTAATCAATCTTGTTTCTACTCATGCCCCTTTCCAGTCCATTCTCCACCAGGAAGCCAGAGGGACCTTTCCAATGTGCAGGGTCACTCCTCTGATCAGGGTCCTTCACTATCTTTCTCCTCTCATCAACAATCAAAATGCTTAACTCACAGTTCTTGAATCCCTCCAGGACCTGGCGCTTGGCCTCCTCCGAACTCATCATCTCTCCTATCTCTCTTCCCTTTGTTCTCTGCCCTGCAGCCATGCCTGCCTTCCTCAGTTCCTCAGCCCTGACACATTGCTTTGCCACAGGGCCTTTGCACATCCGTTCTTCCTGCTTCCCCAGCTCTCCCCCCAGCACAGCCCTCTCCAGACCCCAGCCTCTTGTTCTTCCACAGCTGCTACACAAGTGTGATTTCCTCAGGGAAGCCTCTCCTGCCTCGCCTCTCCCACCGACCAGCTCCTTGTTAAACTTAGTCATGGCACTTCTCACAGTGGGTGGTTGTGCATTCATGTGTGTGGCTGTCGGATTCACTTCTGTCGCCTTCAGCAGACTGAGCAACACAGGGGCAGGAGCCTGGTCTCTCTCCACCCACCACTGTACCTAAGCAGAGTGCCTGGCAGGCAGTAGGCACTCAATAAATATTGGCTGAATGTAGCAAATGAGACAAGTGTGTTAAGCACATGATAGGACACGACGCTGGCTCATCCTTATTATTCAGGGAAGCCTTCTTGGAGTGGGTGGGATTTGCACAGGACCTTGGGATGGAGCAGCAGAGCCAAGCTCACTGGCCAGATGGATTTGGATAAACCATGCCTTCTGCTCACGCATTTCTCATTTGTAAATGGCAAGGGTTGGACAAAACGACCTGAGGCTCTGGCATCCCACGGCTCTGACATCCTCACAACCCTCTATGTTCCTTCATTGAGGGTGATTCTCCGGGGCGGGTAGCAGCTGGGTTAGGTCTAGCGGAGCCCGCCCAGTTTTGAGCACAGACCCGCGTCCTCCCGAGCTGGGGCTGCCCGGGCCCCCCGGGCTGCCATCCCACGCTCGGCCACCGGGAGGCGCGCGGAGACCAGCCACGCGGCGGCCGGGAGTCTCGGCGAAGACCCGCCCGCGCCTTGGTGGGTGCCTTGGCCCGCCCCTCGCAGCCTGCGGGCCTCCCTCCGGGTCCGCAGCTTCCCGGCCCCGGCGCTAGCAGCCATGCTGGGCCCACGGGCCTGGCTGGGCCGCGGCTTCCTGCTGCCCAGCGCCGGGTGGGGCCTCGCCTTGAGCCGCAGGTACCGGTGGGTGAGTGGGCTGCTGCGGTGGGCCCTGCGCCTGAGGGGCCCCAGGATGGGTCCTCACTGAGCGGGTCCTCAGTGCCTGCCCAGCCACCCGTCCTGCCTCCTCCCCAAGCCAGTCTGCACCCGCGACCGGGGCCCAGGCAGTAAGGCCCTCCTTCTCCCCTCTCCTGGCCCTTCCTGCTGCAGGGCTAGCTCCCTGGGGACTCTCATGACACCACCTCCAGGAAGCCTTCCTTGAACCCCAGTGCTGGGCCAAGGATCCTCAGCCGCGTCACCCTGGGCTGATCTGTCACAGTCCTAATGGCTGCAGGGGCTGTCATTTAGGTCTGCCCTGTGGCACCAGGCTCCCAGGCTGAGCCGCCAGAGGTCCGAGCCAGTTTCTGACTCTCTGGGCCACCTTGGGGGTCTGGCCTCATGGAAGTGCCCAGGGGGTGGATGTTGAGTGAGAAGGCCCCCCAGTGTTGATTTTTCCTCCTGTTGCCTCTCACCCGGTCTCCAGTCCCAGATCCACTTCTTCCCCTGTCTAGCCACCAGCAGTAGGCAGCCTCCCGCCCAGATCACCAACCCAGGCCTGCCAGAGAAATACCCCCAGAGCAGCCATCATGGGGAGGGGCCCTGTTGGCAGGGGTTGGGGGGGGG
>ML099227.1:5130-23461 GCA_003697995.1 Taxidea taxus jeffersonii
CCATTCATCTGTTGATTGGCATCTAGGTTCTTTTCATAACTTGGCTATTGTGGACAATGCTGCTATAAGCATTTGGGTACACGTGCCCCTGTCTCAGGGTTTTGATGAGTAATTGTTAATTCAACTTTTGGAGTCTTTGGTAACCTGAAACTTTGGAATTTTGCTTGGATGACAAACGGAATTAAATTTGTTGGGCATCTAGGTTTTAACCAAATGGGATAAAATGCTAAAGTGTTGGTTGCTGGAACTGGGTTTGTGCTTTTGAAATCTGTTGATAAACATATTTTGTGCTTAACTGGTTCATAAATTTGCCATCTAAAACATTTGGGTAAATGCTGTAACTACTCTAGAGGAATGTATTGATAAGGGTCATCAACCATATCTATGCTGAGTTTTTGTCAAATTCTAGATTTGGTTGTCTTTAAATGTTTTTTTTGTTTTTATTTTTGTTTGTTTGTTTGTTTACCTAAGGTAGGCAACTTGAGGTAAACTTCAGAGAAGTTGCACAATAGCTCCTTTAGACGATCTTGCCTTTGCCAGTCAGTCAGCCCCATATATAAGGAGGGAACTTCAGAAAATTGAAGGATTTGAAGGGATGAATCTGACTGAATTAGTGGGAATAGCAAAAAAACAACAGGGGTACACAAGAGGATGAAAAACAAACCAAATACTGGTTAAGGTTTTAACATTACATGAGGTGTGGAGGAGACAGGGGGAAAGAGGTCAATGGAAAGGGGAAAGGCAGGTAGGGGATGGTAAATGGAAGAAAATGCCTAAGCACAGAGAAGGCAGGTGGGAAAACTTAGATTCAGATCAGTGTGCTTACTGTAAGGAAAAAGGACACTGGGCTAGGGAGTGCCCCAAAAGAATGATGGAAATGCTGGCTGCCAGAGACTGAAGGGGCTGTGGTTTGGAGCCCCTCCTCGAACCTTGGGTAAAAATTGAAGTGGAGAGGAAATCAATTGATTGTTTGGTGGACACAGGAGCCCAATTTTCATCATTACTTAAACCTATGGGAGAACTATCTGGAGAGGAAGACTAGTGAGGACCAATAATTGATGCTTGACTACTCCTGAGGCCAAATTTAAAGTCATTTCTGTTGTCCATTTATGTCTTTCTGTGCCATTCACCCCTTGTACCCAGTTGCCCCATATAACCTGATGGGAAGAGATCTCCTCCACTACGAGCTGGCATTCAGTTCTTGGAAGGAGATATGACTGTAACCTTGAGACAACCCACTATGCAGATGTTTGTGGCAGCAGTAGAAGAATACCTTCTTTATGAGTCAGTCTCAAAGCAAGAGGTGACAAGAGAAGGGAGCCTTCTCCAGACCCTACAGGTCGAGTTTCCCAAAGTCTGGGCAGAAGGGAAGCCCCCTGGCTTGGCCAAGGGACAGCCTCCAGTGGTGGTACAATTAAAAGTGATGGCTACGGCTGTTCACATCTGGCAGTACTCCCTCCCTTGGGAAGCAAAGGAAGGGATCAGAAAACACATTAATTGTCTCTGAGAAGATGGGATCCTAGTTCCTTGCAAGTCTCCATGGAACATACCCTTGCTACCCATTAAAAAGGCCGAGACTGGGGAGTACTGGCCCGTTCAGGACTTGTGGGAAGTTAATAAATGGGTTGAAGATATCCACCCAATGGGGCCTAACCCCTATACTCTCCTCTCCCTTCTGGGCCCAAAAAGAACTGTCTATACTGTCTTATATCTCAAAGATGCCTTTTCTGCATATCTTTAGCAAGGGAGCCCCTCTTTGCTTTTGAGTCCGACCCACAGGAAGGAAGCTCACCTGGACAAGACTTCCCCAGGGATTCAAGATTTCACCCACCATCTTTGACAAGGCCCTACACGAGTATTTGCATGAGTACAGAACCTCCAACCCAGGAGTCACTCTGTTACAGTATGTTGATGACTTGCTAATAGCCGCTGTGGAATATGAGTCATGTTTGTGGGGGACCAGAACTCTTACAGACTCTGCAGGAAAATGGGTATTGGGTGTCAGCAAAGAAAGCACAGCTCTGTCAGAGCCACACCACTTATCTAGGCTTTGATCTCCACAAGGGAGTGCATTCACTGTCTGAGTCCAGGAAACAGGTGATCACCTAATACCCCCACCCCACCACATCCCAACAAGTGAGGGAGTTTCTTGGGATGGTGGGCCACTGTAGGCTGTGGATACCATGGTTCGCAGAGATTGCCCGACCTCTCTACGAACTGGCAAAAGGAGGGCTCACTAAGATAAAGTGGACAGCTGAGGCAGAAGGAGCATTTCCAAATTACAGACAGCCTTACTGAGTGCCCAAACATTGACCATCCCAGATGTTACCAAGCCCTTCCACTTGTATGTGGATGAAAAAGCGGGGGTAGCAAAAGGAATTTTGACTCAGACTCTGAGGCCTTGGCAAAGGCCAGTAGTCTATCTTAGCAAGAAACTAGATCCAGTAGTGGCTGAGTTCCCCCTGTCTCTGCATAATTGCTGCCATGGCCCTCCTGGTCAAGGATGCAAGTAAACTGACTTTGGTTCAAAATCTCACTTGACCACCACCCACACTACCAAGGGCCTTATCCAGACCCCACCAGACTGATGGATGATGAATGTCTGAGTGACGGGGTATCAGGCCCTCCTCCTCAATGAACCAAGAATGACCTTCCAGCCCTCGATGGTGCTAAATCCAACCACATTGCTACCAGAGGCTCTGGCTGACCACCCACATGACTGCGGGGAGGTACTCACCCAAGTCACAGGAATAAGGCCGGACCTCAGAGACATTCCCCTCCTGGATGTGAAGATGACTCTGTTCAAAGATGGGAGTAGCTACATGGCCAATGGAAATAGGTATGTGGGGGCTGCGGTGGTTTCCCCCAAGCAGGAACTCTGGATGGCAGCCTTGCCATATGGAACCTTGACACAAAAAGCATAGTTGATTGCACTCACCAAGGCACTGCAGATGGCTAAGGGTAAGACTGCCAACATCTATATGGACAGCAGGTATGCCTTTGCTACTCTCCATATACATGGGGCTATTTATAAAGAAAAGGTCTTATTAACAGCAGAAGGAAGGGGAATTAAAAACAGAGGAGGAATATTGACTCCTCCAGGCTATTTGGGACCCAACAGAGGTGGCTGTTATGCATTACACGGGACACCAAAAGGGGACTGATCTGATTTCAAAAGGAAATCCATTAGCAGACCAAGCCGCAAAGCAAGCAGCCCAAGAAACAGTGCAAGAGCTGGTTACACTTCTGACTCCAGCCCAACCAGAAAAACCGAACTATTTGGAGGAAGATTTAAAGTATTTACAAAAATGGGCTAAATTGGACTATGAAGGGGACTGGGCTAAGACTAAAACAGGAAATTTAATTCTACCTCAAAGACTAGGTAAGAAATTAATAAGTCAAATACATCAGGGTCAAATACATTAATAAGTCAAATTAATCAGAAATTAATAAGTCAAATACACTCATTTGGGAACACACAAACTCAAGGAGCTTATAGGCAAGCAGTTCCAGGTTTCTAAATTAGGGTGTATGGTTCAGGATGCAGTTGATAGATGTGCTCAAAGCCAGGCAGTTAATGAGGGAGGAACTAAAATGGGAAGAGGGAAGAGAAAGAGGTAAGGAACCAGGAATTTATTGGGGAATGGATTTTACAGAGATGAAACTGGGAAAATATGGACACAAGAATATGTTAGTTTTTGTAGATACCTTTTCAGGTTGGGTAGAGGCTTTTTCCACCAAACATGAGAGACAGCAGGGGTGGTAGCCAAAAAAAAAACTACTAGAAGAAATACTTCATAGGTTTGAGCTGCCTCTCACGATTGGGTCAGACAACAGCCCTGCATTTGTGCATTCAATCTCACAGGCACTGGCCAAGGCTGTGGGCATTAACTGGAAACTACATTTTACCTACTGGCCCCAGAGTTCCAGGCAAGTAGAGAAAATGAACCGGACTCTTAAAGAGACCTTGATAAAGCTAATTCTGGAGACTGGCAGTGGATGGGTGGATCTCCATCCCTGCACCCTCCTCAGGGCATAATGTACACTCTACTTAAACAAGGTGACCCCATTTGAAATAATGTTCAGGAGCTGCCCCCCCACTCTGTCCTCAGTTACAAGAGGTTGCCCTAGCAGAAATGACTGATCAGCCTATACTCCAGTCACTGCAGGTGCTACAGTCTGTCTTAAAAAGGGCCCACTCAGGGATCGTAACTTCCCACACTGAAACGGAGATGGAGGTGGAGCCAGGTCCTTACCAACCCAGGGACTTGGTTTGGATACATTGCCATCAAGTGGGAAACTTGGAGCCTCACTGGAAGGGACCATTTACTATCATCCTGATCACCCCCGTGGCAATAAAAGTAGAAGGCATCAGGGCCTGGATTCATGCAGGTCATGTCAAACAGGATGACGCCCCCCAGAGATGTAGCCGCAGTTGATGGACCCTGCTGACCATAGACTAAAGCTAAGACTCAAAAGACTATGAGTTCATTGTTGTTCCTATTGTTACCTGTTTGTGTGAGAGCTTCTGAATCACCTCATAAGACCAAAAAAAAAAAAAAAAAAGTAGTATAGGTGGGAAATTAGATAAACGGAATTAGGAAAAATGGAAAAGGTTATACAAAGCAGTTGATTGCTAACTCATCAGCTGACTGTGCACTAATGTTACTTTTTGGTTCCTGCATTATAAACGCCCTAATGTCATTTGTACAAAAGAAAATTAGATTGATAAAAATGTTAGTCTTTCATGTTCAATATAACCACTTACAACAGGAGAATGTAGAACTGGCTGAAAATTCAAGGATTTGACTAAACTCCAAAGAAAGGGGGGGTGTTAAAGGCCTACTTAGCCAGAGGGAACCATTTTGCAATAAACTTGGTTTGACCCTACCCCTCCCAGAGGAATTATTAAAAAAAAAAAAAAAAAAGTCTAGGAAACTGATCCCAGGTAGCAAAGCCCAGATACCAAGGCAGGTCAAGCCAGGTGAAGACATTCAATCAGTGGGGTGCACATATATCTACTAGAGTAAATTGAAATTTCATTGGCCACCCGTGTGTGACAGCATGACTGTGCAGTTTTCTCTGTGTGTTGCAATCTCATTGGCGATCTGTGTGTAGCCAGGCTCAACCACATGGCTTTTACTCTATAAAAGTTAGTCTGTGAGGCTGAGAGGGGTCACCTCTTTGCAAGAGATGGCCTCGACCCGTCAGTTTGATTCTTGATGCTTGGTATGAAGTAAAGCTTCGCTTGACTTTTGCTTTGTATCAGTCTCGCTCCTTTGATTATGGACCTTTCTGTAAATAATTGGGAGTCTGTACACTTCTTCAACCACCTTTCAACAGAATGACTCAGAGAAGTAACCCTCAACATAGGAAAAACTCAGAGACTGTGGCCTCTGGCACAAAGTAAATGCATATGGATATAAGCAAGATGTCAGAAGTAGACTTCAGGATAACAGTGATGCAGACAACAGCTAGAATGTACAGAACCTTTAATGGCAATATTGACTCTCTAAGAGCAGAAGTGAGGGCTGACTTGGTAGAACTTAAAATTCCCTCAGTGAGATCTTATCTAATCTAGATAATCTAATAGCTAGTGTAAATGAGGCAGAAAAACAAACAAACAAACAAACAACAACAACAACAACAACAACAACAAAACTAGTGTTCTAGAAGACAAAGTGGTAGAAAAGAAGGAACAGGAGTAAGCCTAGCACAATTAGCTTAAAACTCATGAAAACATTTAAAGAAATAAATAATCCATAAACATTCCAATGTCAGAATTATTGGGATCCCTGAAGGGGTGGAAAGAGGAAGAGAAGACTAGAAGATATATTAGAGCAAATCACAACCAAGAACATCCCTATTTCAGGGAATGAAACAAGACATACTGTCCTAGGGGCAGAAAGGAGTCTCCCAATCCAAGGAGAAAAGACCAACACCCTGGCATGTAATTGTAAAACTCGCAAATCTTAGTACCAAGAAACCATCTTAAATAAATAAATAAATAAATAAATAAATAAATAAATAAAAAGATTTTTTTATATCTTTTTTTTTAATCTTTTAAATTTTTTTTATATATGTTTATGTATTTATTTGACAGACAGAGATCACAAGTAGGCAGAGAGGGAGGCAGAGAGAGAGAAAGGGAAGCAGGCTCCCTGGGATCATAGTCTGAGCCGAAGGCAGATGCTTTAACCAACTGAGCCACCCAGGCATCCCCAAGAAACCATCATATGGGCAGCTAGGGGAAAAGATTCCTGACGTGCAAAGGGAAGAACATCAGAATAATGCTAGACTTGTCCACCAAGACCCAGGAAGTGAGAAAGGGATAGCAAGATTACATATGTAATGCACTAAACAAGAGAAACATGCACCCAAACATTCTATATCTAACAAGGCTGTCATGCAGAACAGGTGGAGAGAAAAGGATCTTCCAGGACTGGAAGAAATTGAAAGAATACATGATTACCAAGGCACCCTGCAACAAATATTAAGGAGCACTGTCCTATAGAAGAAGAAAGACACCAATGAGATACAGAGCAGAAATATATAGAGGCAATCTATAGAAACAAGGACATCACAGGCAACATGATGACAATAAAATCATATCTTTCAATAATCACTCTCAACGAGAATGGTCTAAATGTTTCCATCAAATGGTACTTGGTTGAATATTGGACAAAAAGACAGGATCCATCCACATGCAGCCTATAAGAGACTCATTTTCAACCAAATCATACATCCAGAGTAAAAGTGGAGGGATAGACTAACAACTTTCCTGTCAATGGTCCTAAAAAACAAAACAGAACAAATGAAAACAAACAAACAGACAAACAAACAAAACTGGGGTAGAAATTCTCATATCAGACAAATTATTTTAAGCTAAATTCTGTAGTTATAGATGCAGAATGGCACTATATTATCGTTAAAGGGTGTATCCAACAAGAAGATCTAACAATTGTAAATATCTATGCTCCACAATGGGAGCAGCCAACTACAGAATCCAACTGTTAACCAAACTAGAGACATATTGATAATAACACAGTAATAGTACGAGACCTCAATAATCTACTCTTAGCAATGGACAAATCATCTGAGCAGAAATTCAGCAAAGAAACAAGAGCTTTGAATGACACAGTGGACCAGTTGGACCTCAGAGACATACACAGAACATTCCACCCTAAAGACAACAGGATACTCATTCTTCTCAAGGGCACATGGAACTTCCTCCAGAATAGACCACCTATTAGGTCACAAATCAGGTCTCCACTAATACCAAGAGATTTAGATTTTTTCCTGAATATTCTCAGACCACAGTGCTTTGAAACTGGAACTCAATCACAAGAAAAGCTTTGGAAGGAATTCAAACACTTTGGAGCTAAAGACATCCTGCTTAAGAACGTTGGGTCAACCAGGAAACCAAAGAATAACTTATATACTACATGTAAACTAATGATAATGAGAACATCAGTCCAAAACATATGATATATAGCAAAGTGGGTCCTATGGGGAAAACATGATGGCATCTAAGCCTCATTCAAAATAAAAAATATATATATCCCGAATGCACAAACTATCTGTTCACCTTAAAGAACTGGAGAATCAACAACAAATTGAGCTTAAACCATGCAAGAGAAGAATTAGATGAATTAGAAACCAGAAATACAGTAGAACATATTAACAAATCTTGAATCTGGTTCTTGGAAAGAATTACTGATATCGAAAAACCATTGGACAGACTTATCCAAAAGAAAAGAGAAAGGACTGATTATCTGGTGGAGGAGGGGGAAAATCATGGAAAAGTAGTAGCACCTGTTTCAACTGGCCCCCTAAGGTGAGCTAAATATATACCAGAAAAATGTGAACACCAGGAAATCATCCTGAGATGTATGATTTTAGACTTCTGGATTTCTATGGTTCAGAAGACATCAGTGGAGAGGTAAAGCAGAGTGGGAATTCTCACACTGATATTGAAGGATAAACTGAAGGCAGAGAGAGCCACCAGAACCAATCCACTAGAAACCAATACCCAAATTAAAAAGTGCTCTCTGATTGGGACCCAGAATTAACTTAGAGTCTGCTGGCTCAGTGAGTTAAATCCTCTGTCTTCATCTCAGGTCATATCCTAGGATCCTGGATTGAGTCCCATGTCAGGATCTCTGCTTATTTGGGAGCCTGCTTCTCCCCCACCCCTCTCTGCCTGCCTCTCTGCCTACTTGTGACTTCTGTCTGCTAAATAAATAATTTTTTTTTTAGAAAGTACTCAAAAAGAGCAAAAGATCTTAAGAGGCAACCGGTGAAATCAGACAATCACAGGCAGGGGCCTAAGCCTATATTCTCAAGATGGCCACTCCTTGTGTCCACCCCTGTCAGAAAGAGTCTGTGGTCCCTGAGCCCATGGCTTTTTGTCCCTTGCACAACTTCTTGGTTGGGTGCTCTATGCCCCCACTTGAGAACCTATTGTGGGTGCCAGTGTGTGGTCTCTATGACCTCAGCATTCCATGGCCAGCCACATGCTTTGAATGCTCTCGGACTCTGCCTGAAAGAACTTGGCATGATCTACAGTCAGGATTTCTTGGAGGCAGCCTTCCAAGAACGGTGCCACCACTGGGTCTGAGTGTACGTGGTTGTCCTGGACTCCACACAGCAGTCCTGGCAAAAACAGCTACTGGAAGTGGGTCCTGGAACAATATTTCTCAAGGTGTAGTGACATGTGGCTGCAGAGACAAGCAGGGGCCTCAGGTGACCACTGGGACTGTGGCTGATGATGATGCACACCTCTTGTGGTAGGTTGTGATGTTCAGGTGAGTTTTCAGAGGGAAGTCTGTGTGTTGTGGACCACCCAGAGGGGAACAGTCTTAGCTTTTATCTGAAGCAGAGGTCTGGGTGCCAACAGATCTTTCTTTGCTCTGACCTTCTGAAATGAAGGAATAAGCTGCCAAAGAACAAAAACCTCCAGAGAACAAAAGCCTGAAAAAACAGGTCTTCAAAGAGTCCAGCCCCTTGAAAACCTGCAGGCTCCTTCTCCAGAAGAAAAACTAAGAGAAGGAGAGGACAACTATCAGATTGTCCCCATGAAATTGTAAGAACCCAACATCAGGGAAAAACAATATATTAAGCTAATGATTGTCCTAAAAGCTGCATATTTCATAGATTCAATTTTTAAATACATTATCATGATTCTTGTTCTCTTAATTTTTTAATCTACTTACCATTACAACTAGAGTTTTAATACAACATATTCCATAATAACTTTTTACTTGAGTTCTTTTCATACACATACCTGTGTTTCCTTTTCTTTTTTTTTCATTTTGATAGGTATATGATTAGATAGATTGATGATAGATAGATGATAGATAGATAGATAGATAGATAGATAGATAGATAGATAATAGATATAGAGATGATAGATACAATTGTCAAGGTAACCCTCTTTCCCTATTCAATACTACCCTCTACATATAAAGCAGTTTTAATTTCCCATTATTTCTGGAAAGGTGAGTCCTTTAGTCTTATTGATATTAAGATATCAATATATACCCAGGAAGAGCCAAAATAACCTTCTTTGCACACATTGAGGATTGATAACCACCCTCCCATCTCATTATTCTGCCAGTGTTTCTGTGTATTTGTTTTTGTTCTTGTATTATATATTTTAATCTTGGGGTTCATTTAGGCTGTGTTCTTTTTTTTTTTTCTTATCATTTACTTTTGTCGGTCTCTTTGCTTGTTCATTTTTGTCTATATACCTTATAAATTCCACTTTTGGAGCTCATTTTGGCTGGGTTTGTTTCTTATTTTTCTCTTTCACTCTTTCTTTTCTTTTTTCCTTCTTCTTGTTGGTGACTTCTGATTGCTCTGAAACTTTCCAGAGTGCAACCTTCCTGGATCATGGTTGATACATTCAGTTATACATCCCCTCAATAACCTCTCACCAAAATGACTAGGAGAAAGAACACCCAGCAGAGGATAAATTCAGAGACTGTGCCCTCTCCCACAGAACTACTGGACGTGGACATAAACAGTATGTTGGAAAGGAAATTCAGGGTAACAACTATCCAGGCAATGGCTAGGTTGGACAAAACTATTACTGACAACATAGAACCTCTAAGGGTGGAAGCATCCAAAATCTATAAAGAACGTGTAAATCTCAACACCTAAGAAACAAAAAATGTCCAATCAAGAAATGGTCAGAAGACATGAACAAACATTTCTCCAAGAGGACATAGAAAGAGCTAACAGATACATGAAAGAAATGCTCAACATCCCTGAGCATCAGAAGAGTACAAATAAAAAGCACAATGAGATTCCACCCTACAGGCAGAATGGCTAAAATTAGCAACTCGGGAAACAATATGTGTTGGCCAGGATGCAGACAAAGGGGAACGCTCTTACACCACTGGTGGGAATGCAAACTCTGCAGCCACTCTGGAAAACAGTACGGAGGTTCTGAAAAAAAATGAGAAATAGTCCTACCATATGATCCAGTAGTTTCATTTCTGTATTTACCCAAGAGGTACAAATACAATGATATGAAGGGGCATATGCACTACAGTGCTCATAGCAGCAATGTCCACATTAATAGCTAAACTATAGGTAGAGCCTAGATGTCCTTTGAAAAAAGGATGGATAATCTTTTTAATATGCTGTTGGATCCTATTTGCTTAGATATTGTTGAGAATCTTAGTATCCATATTCATCAGTTATATTCAAAGATCCTACTTTTTGGTGGGGTCTTTGCCTGGTTTGGGATCAGGGTAATGCTGGCTTCATAAAAAGAGTCTGGGAGTTTTCCTTCTGCTTCAGTTTTTTGAAACAGCTTCAGGAGAATAGGTGTTATTTCTTCTTGGAAAAATTGGTAGAATTCCCCACGGAATCCATCATACCTGGACCTTCTTTTTTGGGAGGTTTTTGATCACTGCTTCAATCTCATTACTAGATATCGGTCTATTCAGGTTGTCAATTTCTCCTGGTTTAGTTTTGGATGTTTATAGCTTTCCAGAATGCATCTATTTCATCTAGGTTGCTTAATTCATTGGCATATAATTGTTGATAATAATTTCTGATGATTGTTTCTATTTCCTTGGTGTTAGTTGTTCATCAAAATCAAAAGCTTCTGCACAGCAAAGGAAAGAGTCAACAAAACAAAGAGACAACCCACAGAATGGGAGTCATTTGCAAATGACATTTGCAAATGACAGTACAGACAAAAGGCTGATATCCAGGATCTATAAAGAACTTCTCAAACTCAACACACACAAAACAGATAACCATGTCAAAAAATGGGCAGAAGACATGAACAGACACTTCTTCAATAAAGACATATGGATGGCTATCAGACACATGGAAAAATGTTCATCATCACTAGCCATATGGGAGATTCATATTAAAACCATATTGAGATACCACCTCACACCAGTTAGAATGGCCAAAATTAGCAAGACAGGAAACAATGTGTGTTGGAGAGGATGTGGAGAAAGGGGAACCCTCTTACACTGTTGGTGGGAATGCAAGTTTGTGCAGCCACTTTGGAAAACAGTGTGGAGATTCCTTAAGAAATTAAAAATAGAGATTCCCTATGACCCTATAACTGCACTACTGTGTATTTACCCCAAAGATACAGATGTTGTGAAAGGAAGAGCCATCTGTACCCCAATGTTCATAGCAGCAATGGCCATGGTCGCCAAAATGTGGAAAGAACCAAGAGGCCCTTCAACAGAAGAATGGATAAGGAATATGTGGTCTATATACAATATGGAGTATTATGGCTCCATCAGAGCGGATGAATACCCACATTTTGTATCAACATGGACGGGTCTGGAAGAGATTATGAGTGAAATAAGTCAAGCAGAGAGAGTCAGTTATCATATGGTTTCACTTATTTGTGGAGCATAAGAAATAACATGGAGAACATGGGGAGATGGAGAGAAGAAGGGAGTTGAGTGAACATGGAGAGGGAGATGAACCATGAGAGACCATGGACTCTGAAAAGCAATCTGAGGGTTTTGAAGGGGCGGGGGTGGGAATTTGGTCCAATCTAGTGGTGGGTATTGTGGAGGGCATGTATTGCATGGACCACTGGGTATCATGCATAAACAATGAATTCTAATATGCTGAAAAGTAATTAAAAAATAAAAAAAATATTAAAAAATGAAAAATGAATGGGTATGGAGAATTTGAGAGATATATATATTAATATATATGTATGTATATATAGAGAGAATTTCATATATATATATATTTACATGTTTTGAGATACATATGTATGTGTGTATATACATACGCACATATATATATATTTAATTTACATATATTTAATTTAAGAAACAAAACAGATGAGCATAGGGGAGGGAAGGAAAACTAAAATAAAATGAAAACAGAGAGGGAGATGAATGATAAGAGATTCATGTATAAGAAATAAATGGAGGGTTGCTGGAAAGGTGGTGGGTAGGGGGATGGGGTAAGTGGGTGGTGGGCATTAAGGGGGGGCATTTGATGTAGAGCACTGGGTGTTATATGCAAGTGATGAATCACTAAATACTCTGAAACTAATAATTTTGTTCATAAAGTTGTAGTTTAGTTAAGTAATGTTAGTAGTAACTAGTTAAGTAAGTCAAGTAGTAAAGTTAGTAAAATGTAGTTAGTAAAAATAAGTGAAATTGAAAATAATAATAATCTGAAACTAATAATCAGAGTAAAAATACCCTGAAACTAAAAATACCTCTGAAACTAATAATACACTATATATTAATTAAACTGAATTTAAATTAAAAATAAATAAATAATATAATAAAATAATATAAAAGAAATAAAATATAAATAGACTGATACATTATTTTATAGATATGTCTCCTGAGGCAAGGGAAAGAAAAGGAAAAAAAGAACTATTGGGATGTCATCAAGGTAAAATGTTTCCACACAACAAAGGAAACAATCAACAAAACTAATGGCCAGCATAAAGAATGGGAGAAGATATTTGCAAATATCTTAACAGATTAAAGGTTAGTGTCCAAAATCTATGCAGAAGTTATTGAACTCTCTCTCTCTCTCTCTCTCTCTCTCTCTCTCTCTCTCTCACACACACACACACACACACACACACACACACACACATGCACGCACGCACAATCCAGTTAAGAATGGGCAGAAGAGGGTGCCTGGGTGGCTCAGTGGGTTGAGTCTTGGCCTTTGGCTCAGTTTATGGCCTCAGAGTCCTGGGATCCAGTTCCACATCAGGCTCTCTGCTCGGCAGGGAGCCTGCTTCCTCCACTATTTTTACTGAATTCCTGTACAAGTTCTAGCAGTTTTGGAATGGAGCCTTTTGGGATTTCCGCATATAGTATCATATCATCTGCAAAGAGTGAGAGTTTGACTTCTTCTTTGCTGATTTGGATGTCTTTAATTTATTTTTATTTTCTGGCTGCTGAGGCTAGGACTTCTAGTACTATGCTGAATAGCAGTGGTGATAATGGACATCACTGCTGTGTTCCTGACCTTAGCAGAAAAGCTCTCAGTTTTTCTCCATTGAGAACAATATTTGAGGTGGGTTTTTCATAGATGGCTTTGATAATATTGATGTATGTGCCCTATATCCCTACACTTTGAAGAGTTTTGATTAGGAAGGGATGTTGTACTTTGTCAAATGCTTTTTAAGCATCTATTGAGAGTATCATATGGTCCTTGCTCTTTCTTTTATTAATGTATTGTATCACATTGATTGATTTGCAGATGTTGAACCAACCTTGCATCCCTGGAATAAATCCCACTTGGTCCTGGTGAATAATCCTTTTAATGTACTGTTATATCATATTGGCTATTACTTTGATGAGAATTTCCACATCTGTGTTCATCGAGGTCTATAATTCTCTGTTTTGATGGGATCCTTGTCTCGTTTTGGAATCAAGGTGATGCTGGCCTCATAAAATGAGTTTGGAAGTTTTCCTTCCATTTCTATTTTTTGGAGCAGTTTCAGGAGAATGGGAATTAATTATTCTTTAAATGTTTGGTAAAATTCCTCTGGGAAGCTGTCTGGACCTTGGCTTCTGTTTGTTTGAAGATTTTTGATAACTGTTTCAATCTCCTTACTGGTTATGGGTCTGTTCAGGTTTTATATTCCTTTCTGGTTTAGTTTTGGTAGTTTATATGTCTCTAGGAATGCATCTATTTCTTCCAGATTGTCAAATTTGTTGGCGTAGATTTTGTCATAATATTTTCTTATAATTGTTTGTATTTATTTAGTGTTGGTTGTGATCTCTCCTCTTTCATTCATGATTTTATTTAGAAGTGGTATATATATACAATGGAATACTATGCAGTAATCAAAAGAAATGAAATTTTGCTATTTGCAATGACATGGATGGAACTAGAGGGTATTATCCTTAGGGAAATAAGTCAATCAGAGAAAGACAACTATCATATGATCTCACTGATATGAGAAAGTGGAGATGCAACATTGGGGGTTTTGAGGGTAGGAAAAGAATAAATGAAATAAGATGGGATTGGGAGGGAGACAGACCATAAGAGACTCTCAATGTCACAAAACAAACTGAGGGTGGTTGAGGAGAGGTGGGTAGGGAGAGGATGGTGGGTTTATGGACATTGGGGAGGTCATGTGCTATGGTGAAGGTGGGGTTATGTTCATTAGGGAGGGTATGTGCTATGGACATGGGGGAGGTTATCGTGTGAAGTGTGTAAACCTGGCATTTCACAGACCTGTACCTGTGCGGCATTATATGTTTATAAAAATAAATAAATAAATAAAATAAAAATTTAAAACTCCTAATGCATTATAATTTTTAATGAAAATATAATCTGTAAGCTTTTCAGTGAAACCAGTTTTATTTACTCCATTTCTGAGGGATTATCTTGGCCTCTATTTTGATCTGTAACTGGGATAAGCAGAAAGACTACATCATAGTTTTGTCATGATGAACACTATATTATCCACGCAGAACACTTAAGATAGTACCTGGAATATTGAAACCTTTACAATATAGTAGCTTATCTCTGGCATACTTGTGTCTACAACATGTAAATGGATGTTAAAGAAAAACAGATGTGGGGCACCTAGGTGGCTCAGTGGGTTAAAGCCTCTGCCTTTGGCTCAGGTCATGATCCCAGGGTCCTGGGATCAAGCCCCACATCAGGCTCTCTGCTCAGTTGGGAGCCTGCTTCCCCATCTCTCTCTCTGCCTGCCTCTCTGTCTACTTGTGATCTCTGTCTGTCAAATAAATAAATAAAATATTTAAAAAGAAAAAAAAGAAAAAAAAAACTGATGCATCCCTATGTTTACTACAGCATTATTTACAATAGTCAATATGCAGAAGGAACCCAAGTGTCCATTGATTGATGAATGGATAGGGAAGGTGCAGTATACACTCACATATATGTAATATATATACATATGTATAAATATTGAATGTATGTAATTGAATATATATGTGTGTATGTGTGTATATATATATATATACACACACATATATATTTGCAATTGAATATTACTCAGCCATAAAAAGAATGAAACCTTGACATTTTGAAAGCATAGATGTATCTAGTCAGTGAAAGAAATACAAATAGCATAAAATTTCCCTGAGATGAGAAATTTAAAGAATAGACAAAATAACAGAGAAAAATGGGACCAAAGCATCCCTCCCATCCAAAAACAGAAAAAAAAAAAAACCAACAACAACAAAAAACTTGACTCTTAACTACAGAGAACACACTGATGGTTAACCAGAGAAGAGGTGGGTGAGGGATGGGCGAAACAGGTGTTGCGGATGAAGAGCGCAGTTATTATGATAAGCACTGAGTTATGTACTGAATTCTTGAATCACTACATTGTATACTGAAACTAATATAACACCTATATCAGTTACACTGGAATGTAATAAATAAACACACAAATAATTTTAAAAAAAGAAAAATTGAGGCACATTAAGATTTTCTATATTTTACATGAATAAACAATGGTTCATATCAGGCAGTACTAAACAAATGTCACTTGTAGTGCTTTGTGAATAGGATCAGGGGAAAGTTTTTTTCTAAATAAGACACAGAGCAAAGCAAGGACATTATTTGATAGGCAATAACTAAATGGTTAGGAAAGCCTAGTTAAGTGTTTGTGATTGGTTATTCTTAAGTTCCAATTTCTTGACTTTGAGGTCAGTGCAGAAATTGACTTTGGGTTAGGTTCGTTTCCTTCTGCTGGCTGTCAAGGATTTAGAACTACTTAAACCTAATTGTCTAAGTATTTTAATAGGAAAAGCATATAACATATTTATTATGATTTTTGTTACAATATATGTTAATTAGAGTTTGCTTGGATATACAGAATTAAACTAGAATGGCATATCACCAAAATGCTTACAAAAATTTAGAGTGTTTTTAATAGTTGGATTCAAACCTCACTTTATTTTTTTATCCAACTTTATTAAGATTTAAGTGACATATAACATGAGTAAGTTTAACAGGAGAAACTCAAGTCTTTTTCTTCCTCTTTTCGGGAATGTGAATTTTCCCTGTTGTGTTTCTCCCTTAATTATCATACAGACACAATGACCATTGTGACACTTCTGGGGTACCTGGATGCCTCAGCCAGTTAAGTGTCTGACTCGGTTTCAGCAAAGGTCATGTGCTCAAGGATTGTGAGATGAGGTCCATGTCAAGCTATCCACTCAGTGCAGAGTCTACTTGAGATTCTCTCCCTCTTCTTACCCTCCCCCTACTCTCTATCTCTCTAAAATAAAATAAATAAATCTTATTTTAATAAATATATATATATAATTATACAATTAAATATATATATATATATATATATTTTTTTTTTTTTTTAATTGTGACATTTTGGATAACAAAACACACTTTTGTTACCCTATATCAAATGATTCTCTAAAATAACACTGGGGTGACATATAATTTAACTTAACTTTGACACTATCTGCATGGAGATAATGTCAGTCCCCACAGGGGAGCTACAACACTGCTGCCACTCACTATGGGAACCAGATACAAGCATGGGATATCATATGCTTCTTAATCATCATGTGCAATTTGTAGGTTCCAGTGATCCTCTCTTTATGTCTTTGCTAGAGAAGCTGACAAAACTCACTTATGTTTATGAGCTTATTAAAGGTTATGCTAAATAATATGGATGAATGGTAAGATGAAGAGATATAGAGGTAGATTGCTGGATCATAGGGTAGTTTTATATTTAACTCTTTGAGGAACCTCCATATTGTCAATGAGGAGGAATCTCTGGTTCACACGTGTCTCTTATAGGTCAATGATCAATGGGTATTTTTGTTGTTTTGGTTTTGGGGTTTGCTTGTTTGTTTGGTTGTTGTTGTTGTTGTTGTTTTAATCAGTTCGGATACCCTCAGTCTATTGACTCGAGCATTCCATCCATTTACATTTAGAGTAATGACGAAAAGATAAGAATGTAGTGTCATTGTATTACCTGCAAATTCATTGGGCCTGTAGATTTTCTCTTTCCTTTCTCAGCTTTGATACTTCCAGTACCTCTTTCCACTCAAAGTGTAACCTTTACTCTTTCTTGCAAACCTGATTTAGTGTTCCTGAATTCCTTTTGTGGAAACTCTTGATTTCTCCTCTCTTCTGAATAACAGTCTTACTGAATCAAGAATCCTTGGCTGCATCTTTCCCTCTTAGTACATTGAGTCTATCTTAAAGACCTTTCCTTGACTGCCAGGTGTCAGTGGACTGGTATGCTGCAAGCCTTCTCTGTCTAACCTTGTTAGTTCTGTACCTGTTCTCCTGAGCTGCTTTCAGACTTTTCTCTTTCTCCCTGTCACTTGCTAATCTCCATATGATAGGTTTGGGGGTTGCCCTCTTTTCGTGGATTTTGAGGGTAGTTCTTTGGGCTTCTTGGACTCAAATACCTGTGTTTATAGCCAGATTAGGGAAATTCTCAGCTATCAGTTATGCAAATAACTGTTCTGCCCTCTTTATGTGCACTACTTCTTCTGGGTCCCCTACAAAATGGACATTAGTTTGTTTTACTGGATCACTAATTTGTGCCTTTGTGATCTGATAGTGTTCTTGCCCTCTTGTTTTCAACTTCATTATATTCTAATTTACCTATTTTGTCCTCAATCTCTTCAGTCCTCATTGTGATTATATCCAATCTGTATTACTTCGCAGTTGTAACATTTGTCAATTTAGCCTGACTGGTTGATAGGCCTTTTATCTCAGGAGCAAGGATTTCTCTAGTGTCTTCTCTGTTTTTTCAAGTCCAACTAATAGTCTTCTGACTGTTAATCTAATTCTTGTTTGGTATCCCTATATCCTTTTATCTATCTATCTATCTATA
>ML099227.1:23561-77317 GCA_003697995.1 Taxidea taxus jeffersonii
CCAGAAGATAATGACTAAGCGGAGGAAACCCCAATGAAGGGAAGAACTAGACAATGCAGTACACTGTCACTGAAAGTATAAGGAGAAATAAAATCATTCCAGGACAAACAAAAAATAAAGAATTTGTGAACACCACCAGCCCTACATGAATTATTTAAAAGGGCCTTCTAACCAAAGAGATAGCCCAAAAGTAACATAGACCAGAAAGGAACAGAGGTAATATATAGTAATAATCACTTTACAGGAAATATAATAGCAATAAATTCATATCTTTCAATTATTACCCCGAATGTAAATAGACTAAATGCCCCAACCAATAGACATATGGTATCAGAATGGATTAAAAAAGACTCATCAATATGCAGTCTGCAAGAAACTCATTTTGGGGCCAAAGACACCTCCAGACTTAAAAAGAGGAGGTGGAAAACCATTTACCAGGCCAATGGATATTAAAAGAAAGCTCAGATGCCAAAGCTTATATCAGATAAATTAGATTTTAATCCAAATACTATATAAAAAGAGATGAGGAAGGGCACTCTATTATATTGAAAGGGTCTGTACAACAAGAAGATCTAACAATTTTAAATAGCTATGTGCCTATCATGGGGACATTCAACTATATAAGCCATATAATAACAAAATCAAAGAAACATTCAAATAATACAATAGTAATATGGGACATTGATACCCCCCAGCACTGAAATGGACAGATTATCACAGCAAATGAACAACAAGGAAATAAAGTCTTCAAATGACATACTGGATGAGATGGACATCACAGATATATTCAGACATTCCATCCCAAAGCAACAGAATACACAGTTGTCTCTAGTGCACATGGAACATTCTACAGAATATTTCACATCCTGGACCACAAATCAGGTCTCACCTGGTACCAAAAGATTGTGATGATCCCCTGCCTATTTTCAGATCACAATGTTCTGAAACTAAAACTCAACCACAAGAGGAAGGTTGGAAATAATTCAAATACATAGAGGCTAAAGAGCATCCTACAAAAGAATGAATGGGTCAACCAGGAAATAAAAGAAATAAATAATAAAATTTCCTGGAAACAAATGAAAATGAAAACACAACTGTTAAAATCATTGGGATGCAGCAAAGGCAGTCCTGAGAGGAATGTACATAGCAATACAAGACTTTCTCAAGAAAAATAATGGTCTTAAGTATACAATCTAATTGTACAACTAAAAGGAGGTAGAAAAAGAATAACAAAGATAATCATCAGGAGGAGGGAAATACAGTAGTAGAAGAGAAAAAATAAAGATCGGAGTAAAAATCAGTGAAAAGAAAACAAACAAACAAGAACAACAACAACAACAACAACAACAACAACAAAACAGTGGAACAGATCAACAAAACTAGGAGCTGGCTCTTTGGAAGAATTACTAAAATAAACCCCTGGCCAATTAATTGGCAAACCCCTGGTCAGGCTTATCAAAAACAAAAGAGAAAGCGTCAAATTAATAAAATCATGAATGAAAGAGGAGAGATCATAACCAACACCAAATAAATACAAACCACTATAAGAACATATAATGAGCAACTATATGCCAGCAAATCTGACAATCTGAAAGAAATTGATGCATTTCTAGACCCATATAAACTACCAAAACTGAACAAAGAAGAAATAGAGAACCTGAACAGACCCATGACCAGTAAGGAGATGGAAGCCATTATCAACCCCCCCCCAAAAAAAAAGCAAAAACAAGAGCCCATGGCCAGACATCTTCCCAGTGTAATTATACCCCACATTTAAAGAAAAACTAACACTTTTTCTCTTGACTCTGTTCCAAACAATAGAAATGAAAGGAAAATTTCCAAACTCATATTATGAGGCCAGCATTGCCTTGATCCCAAACCAATCAAAGACCCCATCAAAAAGAATTATAGTCCAAAATCCCTAATGAACATGGCTATGTAAATTATCACCAAATAAAATCCAACTGGATCCAGCAATACATAAAAAGGATAATTTAGTATGACCAAGTGGGATTTATTCCTGGGCTGCAAGGATGGTTCAACATCTGCTATCAATTAGTGTGACACAGTATATTAATAAAAGAAAGAGCAAGAACAATATTATACTCTCAATGTTGAAAAATATGTTGAAAAAACCATTTGACAAAGTACAGCATTCTTTTTTGATCAAAACTCTTCACAGTGTAGGGATTGAGGGTACCTACCTCAATATCATCAAAGCCATCTATGAAAAACCCACAGCAAATATCATTCTCAATGGGGAAAAATAGAGATTTTCCTCTAAGGTCAGGGGAAATTCCCTCTGAATATTATCACCACTGTTATTCAACATAGTTCTGGGAGTCCTAACCTCAGAAATCAGACAACACAAAGAAATAAAATGCATCTTAATTGGCAAAGAAGAAGTCAAACTCTCACTCTTTGCAAATGATATTACACTTTATGTGGAAAACCCAAAATTCTCCACTCCAAAACTGCTAGAACAGATGTAGGAATTCAGTAGTGTGTCAGTATATAAAATCAATGCACAGAAATCCATTGCATTTCTATACACCAACAACAAGACAAACAAAGGATAAATTAAAGAGTTGATTCCATTTAATTTTCAAGAAATTGAGGAAGACACAACGAAATGGGAAGATGTTCTATGCTAATAAATTGGAAGAACAAATATTGTGAAAATGTCTATGCTACCTAAAGCAATCTACATATTTAATGCAACCCCTATCAAAATGCCACCAATTTTTTCTCAAAGAAATGGAACAAACAATCCTAAGACTTGTATGTTACCAGAAGAGACCCTGAATAGCCAGAGGACTGTTGAAAGAGAAAACCAAATCTTTCAGCACCACAATTCTAGACCTCAAACACTATTACAAAGCTATAATCATCAAGACATGGTTCTGATACAAAAACAGAAACATAGTAGAGAGTCCAAAAACTGAACCCCAACTCGATGGTCAACTAATCATTGACAAAACAGGAATGAATGTCCAATGGAAAAAGACAGTCTCTTCAACAAGTGCTGTTGGGAAAATTGACAGACACATGCGGGAAAATTGACAGACACATGCAGAAAAATTAAATTGGACCATTTCCTTACACCACACACAAAAATAGACTCAACTGGATGAAAGACCTCATTGTGAGACAGGAATTTATCAAAATCCCTGAGGAGAACACAGGAAGCACCCTCTTCAAACTCAGCCACAGCAAGTTCTTCCTAGAAATATTGTGAGGGGCAAGGGAAGCAAGGGCAAAAATGAACTATTGGGTCTTCATCAAAACCAAAAGCTTTTGCACAGCAAAGGAAACAGTCAACAAAACCAAAAGACAACTGACAGAATGGAAGAAAATATTTGCAAATGGCATATCAGATAAAAGTCTTGTATCCAAAATCTATAAAGAAATTATCAAACTCAACACCCAAAGAACAAAGAATCCAATCAAGAAATTGGAAGAAAACATGAACAGAAATTTCTGCAATAAAGACATCCGGATGGCCAACAGACACATAAAAAAGTGCTCCGCATCACTCAGCATCAAGGAAATACAAATCAAAACCACATTGAGATACCACCTCACACCAGTAAAATTGGCTAAAATTAACAAGTCAGGAAACAACAGATGTTGGCAAGGATGCAGAAGAAGGGGAAGCTTCCACTTGCACTCCACTGTTGGTTGGAGTGCAAGCTGGTGCATCCACTCTGGAAAACAGTATGGAGGTTCCTCAAAACGTTGAGAATAGATATACCCTATGGCCCTGAAATTGCACTACTGGGTGTTTATCCTAACAATACATATATAGCGATATGAAGAGGCACATGCTCCCCAGTGTTTATAGCAGCAATTCCCATAATAGTCAAACTATGGGAAGAGCATGGATATCCATCAACAGATGAATGGATAAAGAAGATGTGATACACACACACACACACACACACACACACACACACACACACACATATATATGCATATATATATATATAATGGAATATTATGCAGCCATCAATAAACAAAATCTTGCCATTTGCAATCATGTGGATGGAACTAAAGGATATTATCCTATGCAAAATAAGTCAATCAGAGAAAGACAATTATCATATGATCTCACTGATATGAAGAATTTGAGAAACAAAACAGAGGATTGTAGGATAAGGGAGGGAAAAATGAAACAAGATGGGACCAGAGAGGGAGACAAACCATAAGAGATTTCTTAATCTCAGGAAACAAATTGAGGAAACAAATTGCTAGAGGGAAGTGGGGTGGGAGGCATGGGGTGGCTTGGTGATGGACATTGGGGAGGGTATGTGCTATGGTGATTGCTGTGAATTGGGTAAGACTGATAATCACAGACCTGTACCTCTGAAACAAATAATACCTTATATTTTAATTTTTAAAAAGTTATACATTTCAGTACTCACAATTACTCCATAATTCAGATAATCATGAAGTAAAATGTGAACTTGTGAGAAAACATTGTTTTTCTTTTTATTTTCCCATTTTTGATTTGTATGTTCATTTGGTCAAAGAATGGAATTTTGCAATAGCGTATACATCCTGATGTTTGATACAAAACTAACAGAAAAAAAATAAATGTTTATATTATCTGTCACCTAGTATTGAGGTTCCTAACTCTGCCATATTTTGATCAGAGAAAAGAAGTGGGATAACATGTTGATCTCTTGGAAATATGCTTAATTCTCAGTCTATTTAATCTGCATATTGACCCTTAAGAACAGGCTATAGTGTATACATATATAGGGGAATAGGAGAGAGTAGGAAGATAGTTCTAGAGTAGTACTTCAAAAACATTATAGGTAAATGTTTCCTTTGAAGAATAGTCAAGACAAACAATATTACAAAAGACATTTTTAAGGCATGAATAAAAAGGAAACATGACACCTTTCTCATAAGTAGGACAATAACAAAATTGTGGTGAGAAGACACCAATATCATTTGAAAAAAATATTGTTTCATTGAATTGCCACATATTTCCATTTACACATTACTTGAAATAAAACTGAATGTTGCTTATAGAATTAATAAAGCAGATGCAAATAATATCTTACTGTAGTTAAATGGAGAAAAATTCAACAGAGGTCAAAATTTTGAAAGTTTGGTAAACAAACTGAGGGTTTTGGAGGAGAGCAGGTGTGGGGTTGGGTGAGTCTGGTGGTGGGTCTTAAAGAGGGCACATATTGCATGGAGCACTGGGTTTGGTGCATACACAATGGATCTTGGAATCCTGAAAAAAAAATTAAGATGTTAAAAAATAAGAAGTAAAAGCATCGGAAAGGAATGGAACCAAGTTGGCAGAGAGGAAGAAACTGAACTTACCTCTTCTTGGATACACCAAAGGTGGAAATGCATTTAGGGCAATTCCCTCTAGAAAAATGGCTGGAGGACTAGCAGCTAAGCTCTCCCATAGATACAAATATAAATAAAAAGTCACATCAAAATGGATACAAGGGGCAGAGATGTCACCTGGAACAGATCCACAAGCAAGAGTGATATCACACACACTGAGGCACTTCTTAAATATTGAGTGATCCAAGCCCCACATCAGGCATCCTATTCTCTGTAGACCTGAAGAAGGAAGAAAGATTCTGTTTTGTATGGATTTGAAAAACAAAAATCCTTAACTCTGGAGGGTTACAAAGTCAGTGCTTCTCAAGTCCAGGAGAGATGGAGAGTTGTAGGAAACGAAGACTCCAATCTTAAAGGGTCAGAGCACTATATTATTCAACATAAGACCCAGCATGGAAGGAGAATTTTGAAAATCACCTGAATAGTTGTGCTGGAGATCGCTGAGAGTGATTACAGAAAGCCAGGCAAAATGAGGAAATGGATCAGTATGCTTCAAATAATCAAAAACCAAAACTAAATGTCATAAAAAGAGCTATACAGGACAGAGATCAACAATATGTCTGATAAAGAATTTGAAGTAATGTGATTATAAAGATGATCACAGACCTCAACAAACAGGAAGGCAAAGAACATAAGGAGATATAAAATATCAAGAACCAATCAGGAAGAGCAAAGAGGCAACAGTAGCCTTGTCTGGAAGCCTGGGTGGCCAGCAGGCAGCAGTCTTGGCCTATATGACTGAGTGATAACAGTCAGCCTCTATCTGGAGATGATTCAAGATGATTCAAGATGACTGAGGAACTCTTCCCAAAGGGGTTCGGGTGAGTAAAACGGACTTCAAAGTTATGGCATCTCTATCTGGGGATGATTCAAGATGATTCCAGATGACTGAGGAACCTCTTCCCAAAGGGGTTCGGATAAGTAAAACGGACTTCAGAGTTATGGCATGAGATGAGTTAATTCTAAGATGGAAACAGTATGAACCATATGCCCAAGCTTCAGCGGCCAAGTACAAAGATATTAATTCTAAATATGTAACCAGGTTAAGGGAATCTGAAGAAAAACTAAAGGAACAACAATACTAGTCAACAACCAACAAGCAAGAGATGTAAGCATGTACGACTCAAATCCAGTCCCTCAAGCAAGTCCAATAGCCCAGCAGTACCCAAATGAGATCAACTATGGTAGGCCCAGCAATCAACTTATTTTTTCCTAAAATGAAAGGTGAACTGAAACATATTGGGCTTTTGAAGCTCAAGATGAACTGAAAGGAGAGGAGTATACACCTGATAGGGGCTTAATTGTGTGGGTTGAGGTGGCCAATTCTAAATAATTACCCTTCTAGAACAAGTAAAAACTTGTAAATGTTTGTTTGAAGAAAATAGGTAGAGAAACAGAAGTCTTAATTCTGTAGCACACTGTTTTGGAGGAACAAAGACCTAGAGATCTCAACTCCTGAATTGAATATGTAAAATTCCATTAAAATGGAAAATTGGAATATGCTTCACTCTCAATCTTGCCCATAGTGACTTAAGGATACTGTATATCAGGATTTTTTTAGATTTTATTTATTTATTTATTTATTTATTTATTTATTTATTTATTTAATTTGGCAGACAGAGATCACAAGTAGGCAGAGAGGCAGGCAGAGAGAGAGAGAGAGAGAGAGAGAGAGAAGCAGGCTCCCTGCTGAGCAGATAGCCCAATGCAGAGATCAATCCCAGGACCCTGGGATCATGACCTGAGCCAAAGGCAGATGGCTTTAACCCACTGAGCCACCCAGACACCCCACTGTATATCAGTTTTGCTATAAAGACTATGGACTTCATAATTATTGTTGAACTTCTAGCTCAAATGAGGTAACTTTTGTCATTAAAGTGTTTATTTGCTGAGAATAATTTAATAGTCATGAGAGAATCAAATGATAGATGTCAGCACAAATAATTTGTATATTTAACCAATTAGTTTGGGGCTCTATATTACTATATTGAGCCCTAAATCAATATAGTTTCAACTTTTTTTTTTTTAATGATTGCTAATGTTATGGGTAATCTTACAGAGGACTGTACAAACATAAAGGTGTGGTATCAAACCTCAGGTTGAAAGTTTTGGAAGCACTATAAACATTTATGTCAGTACTAGATTGTATAAGGATATTGGCTGTGATGAGGCTCACTGTTTGTTTGTTTTTTTTTTTCCAGTAGTGAAATTAAATCCACATTTTGTTACATGCATATGCTGAAAGAGCATTGTCATTGGTGTTGATGTGTTTCCTTCATTGTATTTGGGACTTTTTTTCTATTGCATTCTTGATATTAAATTAAAAGTACCTTGCAATTAAAAAAAAAATGCTAGGGTACCTGGGTTGCTCAGTCAGTTAATCATCTGCCTTTGGCTAAGGTCATTATCCCAGGAGCCTGGGATTGAGCCCTGCATTGGGCTCCCTGATCAGTGAGAAGTCTGCTTCTACCTCTACTTCTGTCTCTTTCTCAACTTGCATTTTCTCTTGCTCACTCACTCTATGTCTCAAATAAATAAAATCTCTTCAAAGAAAGAAAGGAAAGTACCAATCAAAACTGAAGAATACAATAACTGAAATAAGCAATATATTAAAAGGAATGAATAACAAACAGTGCATTAGAAGACAGAAAGAATGGATCAGTAATCTGGGAGTGAGGGAATGGAACAGAAAACATTCAAGTTGAGGAGCAGGAAGAAAAAAGAATTTTAGTCAGGTAGGTGGCCAACTTTTGATTTCAGCTCAGGTCATGATCTTGGGGTTGCACCATGTCAGGGTCCAGGCTCTCAGGGAGTCTGCTTGAGATTCTCTCTCTCTCTCTCTCTCTCTCAAATAAACAAGGAAGCAAACAAACAAATAAGTAAATCATAAGAAAAAAAGAACACATTATAATGAGTACTGTCTAATGTATAGAATTGTTGAATAATTTTATTGTACACCTATAATTATCATAACAATTAATCTAAGTTACACATGGATAAACAACAGCAAAACAAAATGAAATGTCACTTTACATCAGTCAGAACAGCTAGTATTAAAAAAAAATCAAAGCACAATGAAGTTGTGGATGCTGTCAAAGATGTGAGGAAAGTGAGATTTCATGCATTGTTTTTGAGAACAAAAATTTATGAATCCATTGTGGAAAAAACTGTGGAGTGCCCTTGGAAATTGAAAATATAAATAGAATTACAATATAATCTAATATTCCATTTTTGGGTGTATATTCTAAGAAAAAAAACCCACCAATATGAAAAAAATATATGCATATGCACAGCATGTTTATTGTAGCATTACTTATAGTAGCCAAGATATGTCTCAATATCTCCTGTTAAATTATACGTATATATATATATACATAGAGAGAGAGAGAGAGAGAGATTATTATTTCAATAGACATATAGATATACATGCATATCCATATATATATACATATATCTATACATCTATCATAGGTATATAATATATAGATATATAATAGGTATATATACATATATCTATATATCTATTGAAATAATATTCAGCAATAAAACAGAAAAGTACATCTTGCCATTTGTGACATCAACAGACCAAGAGGATATGCTAAGTGAAAAAAGGGAGAGAAAGATAAATACCATAGATTTCACTTACATTTGGAACCTGAAAAACAAAAGAAATAAACAATCAAAACAAAACAGACTCATAAACACAGAGAACAAACTTGTGTCCAAGAAGGGAGGCAGATGAACAAATGGTCAGTGTCAATGAAAGAGACTAAGAGTTACAAACATCTGGGTATAAAATAAATCACAGGGGTGTTAAGCATAGCACAGTTAATATGGTCAGTAATATTGAAATAACTTTATATGGTGATTGATATTAAATACTCCAATGGTGATTGTTTTGTAATGTGTAGAAATATTGAATCACCATATTGCACACCCAGAACTAAGATAATGTGGCATGTACTTCAATACAAAAAGTAAATAAAAAACAGAGAAAGACATAGAAAATGGTAAAGCCTAAGACGACGAAACACATGTATTGCCTTATTGATCATCATGAAGTACCGCTAAGATACCTTTAAATTAAAGCTTAAGTCAAATAATTGAAAAAAAATATGTGTGTACCATTAGTATGTGTGTATGCAGATAAATACCTTAGGATGAAATGATGACTAAACACCACATATTCACAAAGCACACATTTACAATATATCATTAGAACAATGAATGTACTATAAGAACAATTATCAAGAGCCAAGTTTAATTGCATGGCTTTTCAACCTGAAATGCTAAAAAGAATGCATGCATTTTTTGTAGATTGTGGGTGAAATGTAAACAATGCAGAGTAGAAACATTAAAAATAAACCTTAAATGTTAGTAATACTTTTTTAAATGTGCAAAATAATTTAATTTTTTGAATTGACCTACAGAAACCAAAATGAGTAATTTCCATGAAGAAAATAATATGCTAGGAACACAAAGGCCTTTCAAGTTTTTTAGTGTCATAACTATATTGACATTATATGCATGTTGATATAATGGCAATAACTTTTATAGTTTAGCTAAAAAGAAACATTCTTTTGGATTCAATAGAAAACACTGATCTTTATTGCATAAACTACATTTATTAAGCATGAATAAGTCATGAACTATGGCAGATATGCCAAGATGGTTCTTCACATACATTCCAGCTAGAGACAAGCACATATTTCCTTTCTGTCATAATGTGGCTTTTCTAATATAGTATGATCATAAAATGAATCTTGTATCATGATAGTAATATGTGATTTGAAAAATTAGTGAAACATAACTATCTAAGAATAGAATATATTTTCCTGGGACAAACTAATGATTTTTCTGGTTTCAGGGCTAGTATTAACTGCTTTACTAAAATGTTAAATTATAATATATTTTATAAATGTGATATAATATATATATACAACTGACCCTTGAAAATGTGGCACTTAAGGATGCTGAACTGTCTCATGTTTGAAATTCCACATATAACTTTTCACTTCCACAAAATGTAACTACCAATAACATGCTAATCGTTGGAAGACTTACCATGAATATAGCCAGTTAACACATATTTAGTATACATGTATCAGATACGAAGTTGTTAATAGATTAGGCTGGACGAAAGTGTCATTAAGAAGATCAAAAGGAAGAGAAAATACAGTTTACAGTACCGGATTGTGGAAAAACCTGCATATAAGTGAACCTACGCAATTCAAAGCTGTGTTGTGCAGGGCTCAATTGTAGTTTGCTTAGGACAAAAATCTGGAATAAACTCTAAAAGGATTATCTAAAAGATGTTTCTTTAGTGTGAAAAAGCAACTATGTGATCTAAGAAAGGATACTTCAGTTAGAGAAGTTACTGCTTTGCATGTATGAAAGGGCTATGTATTTTTTGTAATCAAAAAACATCATGCAGGTGCCTGGGTGGCTCAGTGGGTTAAAGCCTCTGCCTTTGGCTCAGGTCATGATCCCAGGGTTCTGGGATCGAGTCCCACATTGGGGTCTCTGCTCAGCCAGGAGCCTGCTTCCTCCTCTCTCTGCTTGCTTTTCTACCTGCTTATGATCTCTGTCTGTCAAATAAATAAATAAAAGCGTTAAAAATAAAAAAAAAAAATCATGCTCATATCCTTCTAGGACTAACCTTCACACAGTCCTGTTGACTTGCTAAGTTTCCAAATGTTGCATGTCAGATCTATTTATTTGTTTGTTTTGGTTTTGGACAGAGAAAGAGAGAGGTGGGAGGAGGCATGGAGGGAACAGGGAGAGAGAGAGGGGGAGAGAGAGAGAGAGAATCTCAATCAGACTGCATGCTCAAGGAAGGGCCTGATGCAGAGCTCAATATCATGACCCTAAGATCATGAACTGAGCTGAAAGCAGCAGCTGGAATCTTAACTCACTCTGCCACCCAGGAACCCCTGCATGTCGGATATAAAAGAACTTGAACCAGGCAGTGTTTTTTCTGGGGTTGGTTTCTAAGTTTTTCTGGCAAATTCACATGTGCATTTTGTATAACCATCCTTATTTTACTATAAAGTCTCGAGTCAACTCACTGGAAGTAGTTTAGGGAAAAATGGAGGGTGATAACTCAGCATTTAATCAATTAGGATATCAAGACGTGGGAGCAGGGAATGAGAACAGAGCACAGCTCTGGACTTCCTTGAATCTGGAACCTGGCAGTTAGGCCTTATGGGGCCCTAATACCACAACATAAAATGTCCAAGCTGAAGGGGTTCCAGACTCTATAGAGAATGAATACAAGGATAGCTGAAGAGTTGCTTTTGTGCTTTCAAGAAGACCTGGTTTACTTCTGAATGTTCAACTCTTGAGTATTTTGTTTTGCATGCTGCAGATATGAGACTCTGAAAATTATTCTGAATGTCAAAACTAATTCTGCTTTATGAGGAAATAAAGGCACATTATCAAAATGCAACTATTTGGGGCAAGGCATGTCTTGTGAAACCATAGTTATATCTTCCAAAATTTCCCCCTTTCATGTCAGCACATTATTTTGTTTGATTTTATTAATTTAATTGTAAGCAGACTTAAGTTTTAAGAGTAGAAATCAATACACCATTTAATTTAAATATACTTTCCAAAAAAGTCAAAAGGCAGGAGACATTGGCCAAGAAAATGCTCACTCTTCCAGTTGGCCCAAATCTGGTTACTTTCAAATGCTGATTAATGATGCTTTATCAAAATATTTTCCTGGTTAATTCTATCCAATTCTGTTCTCCTTTACACCACTTTAACATAATACTTGGTTATGTATAATGGTATAACGTGTACTTGTACCTGCTTAGAAAATGTTCCACAAGCATCTAAAATGTGTTCTGCTTTAAAACTACAATGCAGTCAATGACGGCAGTTTTTATTTACTTTGTTTATTCTTCAACCCAGAGTTTAGATACCATGGGTATAAGAAGAGCTCAGAGTTATAGGTTAAGATGTCATTTTGAGGAGATGCATTACATTTCATACTAGTAAGGCATTGATGGCTATAAATATTACAACATAGCAATATATCATAATTCAGAAATCCTCCCAGTTGAGTGCAAATGTTACTGTTCTGTAACCAGCCAGAATCCCAGGGTTGAGTTGGCAGCCAATAGCACACTACCACCAAGTAAGATGAAAAATCCTATCAGACCTTTCAGTTCATTTTCTCCAATCACTGAAGAAAGGGTAGCATCTAGAAAATAGTTTAAAATCCACTGACATCCAAATCAGAGCAGGGCACTGCACCGACAATAGCCAGACCTCCTGAAAGAGATATCAGGTGCCTGGTTAAAATAAGATAAGGAGGAAAATGTAAATGGAGTGGAAGCTATATTTCAGTGGGTCAAATAAGTCATTTTAGGATTACAGCTAATTTATTTTTAAAAAATCTCTGCCAAAGCCACAGGTCATTCCTTCATATTTTTTACATTAATACATTTTATCTACAGAGCAGTTTTAGATTCATGGCCAATTTGAGTACAAAAAACAGATTTTCCACACACTGCCTATTCACCCACACATATAACCTCCCCACTGTTTTCATCCTCTACCACCGTAGTACATTTGTGATAACAGAGGTACCCACACTGATACATTATTAATATTCCAAGGCCATAATTTTAATTACAGTTCATTTTTTGGTGCTATGTATTCTGTAAGTCTTGACAAGTGTACGACATGCACTCACCATTTTAGTATCATACAGAATAGTTACACTGCATCCCAAATCCTCTGGGCTCTTTCTATTCTTCCCTTCTTTTTCTTACACACTTAATCTCTGGTGATTAGTCCTCTTTTTGGTCTCATAGTTTTGCTTTTTCTAGAACTTTTCAGAACGGCTCTTTTCATTTGGTAGCATACATTTTAAGTTCTTTCATGTCTTCATAGCTTATTCCCTCTTAACACTGAATTCTATCCCATTGTCCAAATGTACCTAAGCTTATGTATTTATTGAATTGATAAAGGATACCTTAGTTGAATCCAAGTTTTGGCAATTAAGAGTAAAACTATTTACATATAAGTTTTCAACTTATTTGCATATAAGAAAAGGATCTATTGCCAGATCATATTATAAGAGAGTATGGTTAGTTTAAAAAAAAAAAAAAAAGAAATCCCTAAACTGTCTTGCAAAGTTACTGGGTCATTTTATATTTCATATGCAATGAGTGAGAATTTGTATCCCACCTCTTTGTTGGCTTTTGGTGTTGTCAGTGTTGTGATTTTAAGCTATTCTAAGTAGTACTAGTACTTTGTTGTTATAATATGCATGTTTCTAATGACCTATAATCTGCGGTATCATTTCATACACAGATTTACCATCTTTATATATTTTTAGGGTAGGTGTCTCTATAGATCTTTGGACATTTTTAAATTGGGTTATTTTTTAGTTTCTTTGAATATTGGGTACTACTCATTTTTCAAATTTATCTTGTACAAATATTTTTTTTTCCAAACCACGGATTCTCATTTGTTTTTAAATATTGTCTCTCAAACAGTGGAAGTTTTAGTATAATGAAGTTTAGCTTATTAATTACTTCTATAGTGGATTATGTATTTGTTTTGTTTTTAATCTATCCCTATACCTAAGATTATTATTATTTTTCCATATGTTATCTTATAGGGATTTTGCAGCTTCACATTTTATATCCTCCTATAATACATTCTGAGTTAATTTCTGTGTTGACAACTCTTTCTTTCCACCCTTGCTTCCTGCCTTCATTCTTAGCCTCCCTCCTTCTTTCCTTCTCCCCTTCCTTCCTTCCTTCCTTCCTTCCTTCCTTCCTTCCTTCCTCCCTTCCTTCCTTCCTTCCTTTCTCCTTCGTTCTTTCCTTTTCTCCCTCCTTCCATCCATTCCTCCCCTTCCCTTCACCTTCCTTTTCAAATGTGGATGTCCTGTGGCTCCTGAAACATTTGTTGAAAAGACTATTTCATTCTCATGTATTGCATTTGCTCCTCTATCAAAGGCAAGTTGAATATATTTAATTGGGTCTATTTTGGACTTTCTATTCTGTTCCATTAATCCATATATTCAAGCCATCAAAATTACTGAAATTTTATAATATATGTCTTAAGCTTGGATAATGTCAGCTCTCCAACTTTGCTCCTCTTCAGTATAGGTTTATCTACTTAGCGCCATCTCCTTTAAGTTTAGAATGAATTTATTGGATCTGCTCAATAACTTGGTTGAGCTTGATTAGGATTATTTTGACTCTATATATCCATTTGCAAACAACTGACGTTTTCACAATATTAACTCTACTTACTCATGAATGTAGAATATTTATTTATTCCTCCTTGATATTGGTTATCAGAATTTTTAAAATTTTGCTCCCAGATCTTGCACATATTTTACAGATTCATTTTCATTTTTATATTGATCTTTATTTACTTACTTGATAGAGAGAGATCACAAGTAGGCAGAGAGGCAGACAGAGAGAGAGGAGGAAGCAGGCTATCCACCAAGGAGAGAGCTGATTCAGGGCTTGATCCTAGGACCCTGGTATCATGACCTGACCTGAAGGCACAGGCTTTAACCTACTGAGCCACCCAGGCGCCCCTAGATTCATTTTTTAAGATTTTATTTATTTATTTGACAGAGAGAGAGATCATAAGTAGGCAGAGAGGCAGGCAAGGGGTGGGGGAAGAAGGCTCCCTGCTGAGCAGAGAGCCCAATGTGGGGCACGATCCCAGGACCCTGAGATCATGACCCAAGTCAAAGGCAGAGGCTTTAACCCACTGAGCTACCCAGGCGCCCCTAGATTCATTTTCTAAGTATTTTATTATTTTGGTTGAAGTGTAATGTAATATAAATGATATTTTATTTTAACTCCAAATTCCACATGTTTGCTTCTCTTAAACAGAACAGTGATTTTACTTTTTTAAAACACTAACCTTGTATCCTGAAACTGTGTTATAAATGCGTATTGGTTCTAGGAATTTTTTTCCCTATATCTTTCATGTCCGGTGTGAATGAAGACAGTTGTCCTTCCTTATATGTATACATATTATTACCTTCTCTTTTTTGCATTAGCCAGAATTTTCAATATATTGAGAACAAATGGTGGGACAATAATGTGGCATTATTCATGATTGTAGTAGGGAGGATTCAAGTTTTCACCATGAAGCATGAATTTTACCTGTATGTTTTTTTTTTGTAATATTTCTTATAAATTATAAGAACTTACTTTCTATTCTTAGTTTACAGAGGGTTTTCATAATGAACAGGTATTGCATTTTGTCAAATCCATCTTAAATGTTTTTATTATGATCCTGTATTTTTTCTATGTCAGCTAGTTAATTTGATGGATTATACTAATTGAATTTTAAATCTTGAACAAGCCTGACATAGCTGCTGTATATCTTACTTAGTTGTGGGGTATAATTATTTGCATACATTATTACCAAACTTTTCCTGAAGATATTGCACTAACATTTATGTGATACCTTGTTTCATAATTTTCTTGTAAGTACTTGGCTATAGTATTAATATAGTGCTATCCACACAGCATGAGTTGGAAAGCATATCCGCTGTTTCCATATTGTAAATAAGATTGTAGACGATTTGTATAATTTCTTCCTTTAGTGCTTGGGAGAATTCATTGGTGAGCTCATATAAGGTGTTATTTGTTTTAGAACGTCATTAATTATTGATTAAATTACTTTAATAAATTAAAAAAATTAATAATTTTTTTAAATTTTAAATAAATTTTAAATAAATAAATAAATTTAAATAAATTTTAAATAAATTTATTTAAATAAATTTTAAATAAATACTTTTAATAAATTAAAAATATCTATTTCTTCTTATGCATTTTAGGAGATAGTGATTTTCATAGAATTAGTCCATTTCATCTACTTTATCAATTGTGGGTATAGGCTTGTTTATTATCATTTGCTTTCCCATGGGATTTTTAATGATAACCTCTCCTTCATTTCTGATTTTACTAATTTACGTCTTTATTTTCTTTGGTAAGCCCAGGCTTATAAACTTATGTTGATCTTTTCAAAGAATCGGCTTTTAATCTTGTTGATACTCTTACTCATTCTTTACTCTAATTTTATTATTTTTTAATTATTTTAATATTTTGAGATTGATTTAGTGAGTTTAATGTTAATGAATACAGGAATCGGTTGTTGGAAAAAAACAAGTTTTTTGTGATATTAAGCCAGACAATTATAAATAAATATAATAACAGATAATTTTATATACATGCAAAATTGCCTCAAATTTGAGAAGTCAAGAATTCTCTGAAATCTAGTTCAGTGATAGCATTTTGTTCATATTTTTAATCATAATTTGTCAATTTCATCATCACTATATAAAATATAATTTTAATATAAATGAAGCATTTTAATTCCTAGTATTAAAGGTTTTGATGAGTCCAAGTACTTAGCATTCAAGTTAGACAGTCGATATACCAATTGACAACAGTCAAATTATTCATGACAGTAAAATTCTGACCCAGAACTTCTGCAGCAACTAGTCAAGGAATCCAAACTATAACCACAGTGATCAGCCTAGAAATAGCTGGACTGGTCATGTCCCTAAACTCTACCGTGATTTTCAAGACAGCGCTAATCAGAGAAAATCAAATATGTTTCCTAAACCAATCACCTGAATGTCCTGCTCCCCACCTCCAGCCTTCTCCATGCCAAGAACCTGCAATCAAAACACAGATAAAACTTCCCCTCATTAACTATAAAGTTGTCTCGGTCTTCTGCCTGCCTTCAAGCCTCTATCAAATACAAGTGGTGGATGACACTTTCCGCAAGGTTTAATTAAGTGGCTTCTGTTATTTTCCTTTGGATGACCTTTATTTTCACAAAATCAATGCATAGATACTTTTAAATAAAATAAATTAGATTCAAAAACACAATATTATGGCTTAAAACATGATTCAACTATTTTTTTTTGTTTTTTTAAAATATTTTATTTATTTATTTGAGAGAAAACATGCAAGCACAAGCAGAGGAAGATGTGGTGAGAGAGTGAAAGGGCGAAGAAGACTCTCCCTGAGCAGGGGACCCTATGTGAGGCTCCATCCCAGGCCCCTAGGATCATGACCTAAGCTTAAGGCAGACACTTCACTGACTGAGCCACCCAGGCACCCCAATTCAACTATTTTTGTTGCAAGTTATGTGACTGTGTTTACTGTATTTAAGAGAATCTAGTTATCAATTATTATTTTCATCATCACTTTACTTTCAGATTGCTCCCCTTCTAATTTCCAAAGGTAGAAGTAAAATTATTGATTTGGGTTTTCTTTTATAATATATGCATTGAAAATATTCCTTTAAGCATTCATTTTGCTTCATTTCACACATGTTGCATTGCTCTCAAAGTATCCATTTCTCATGACATTTTCTCTTTGACAGAAATGTAATTTTGTGTTGGGTTTAACCTTTATGTTTTGAGTTTTTTCTAGCTTCCTTTCTGATACTGATTTCAAGATTAATTCCTTTGTTTTGGGAGTAGATATGACATTATTTCTAATCCTTTTGGGTCACTTTTTTGTCTTATGGCACAGAATTTGGTCCATTTGTTTATTGTTCTAGATGATCTTGTGAAATATGTGTATTCTGCTGTTGTTGAATGAAGCTGTCTATAGATATCAACTATACAGAGTTTATTAATGATGCTGTTGGGTTTGACTCTGGCTTAGTGATTTTATGTCTGTTGGAGCCATCCATCCATCTTTGACAGAGGCATAATGAAATCACCAACTGTGATAATGGCTCCAATCATTTCTACTTTATTTCTATCAGTCTTATCATTTGTATTTTCGACTCTTGTTAGATGCACATACATTATCCCATAGTGTATATACATCACATCTTCTTTATCTATTCATCAACCCATGGACTCTTGGATTGCTTCCATAGTTTGAATACTGTAAGTAATGCTGTCATAAGCATAGGGGTGCATAAATCCTTTTAAATTATAATTTCTGTATTATTGAAGTAAATACCATGTAGTGCAATTATTGGACCTTAAGGAAGCTCTATTTTTAACTTTTCTGAGAAAACTCCATACTGTTGCCACAGTGGCTGTACCAGTTTGCATTCCTACGAACACACATTTCCTTTTTCTCTACTTCCTTGCCAACACTTGTTTCTTGTGTTGTTGATTTTGCTATTCCGATGTGTGAGGTGATATCTCATTGTAGTTTTGATTTGCATTTCCCTGATGATTAATGATGGTGACCATCTTCTCACATATCTGTTGCCAAGTATGTCTTCTTTGGGAAAATGTTATTTCTTCTGCCCATTTTTTTAATTGGATTATTTGCAAGAGGTGTTAAGTTATATCAGTTCTTAATATATTTTATATATTCAAATATGTCAAATATGTTCAAATATGTCATCTGCAAATATTTTCTCTCATTCAGTAGGTTCCCTTTTAGTTGTATTTTTTCCTTAGCTGTGAAAAGTTGTTTTTTTTTTTCTTATTTGAAATAGCCGCAATAGTTTATTTTTGCTATTTCCCAGCCTCAGGATACAGATCTAGAAAAATATTGCTATGTCAATGTCACAGACATTCGGCCTGTACTCTCTTTTCAAATTTTGATGGTTTCCTGTCTCACATTTAGGACTGTAATCTTGGAACTTCCTTTTGTGTATGATGTAAGAGAGAGGTCCAGCTTGATTCCTTTCATGTTCCTGTCCAGTGGTCCCAACATCATTCAATTAAAATACTGTCTTTTTCCAATTGTGTATTCTTTCCTGATTTATTAAAAATTAATGGACTGTATAATTGTAGGATCTTTCTGGGTTTTCTATTCTGTTCCATAGAGCTATTTGTCTTTTTGTGCTAGTACCATACTGTTTTGATTACGGCAGTTTGGTAAAATAACCTGAAATCTGGAATTGTGTTGCCTCCAGATTTGTTTTTCTTTTCCAAGATTACTCGAGCTGTTTGGGGTCTTTTGCGGTTCCCTACAAGCTTTAGGATTGTTCTAGTTCTGTGAAAAACACAGTTTGTTTGGCTAGGGATTGTGTTAACTGTGTAGATTGCTTTCAGTAGTATGCACATTTTAACTATTTGTGCCTAGAGTTCTTGAACATAGAATATCTTTCCATTCCTTTGCACTGTCTTCAATTTATTTCATTAGTGTTTTCCGGTTTTCAGAGTGCTGGTCTTTAACCAATTTGGTCAGACTTATTTCTATGTATCTTATTGATTTTGATGCAATTGCAAGTGGAATTATTTTCTTTACTTTTCTTTCTACTACTTCATTATTAGTGTATAGAAATGCAACAGATTTCTGCACTTTGGTATTATATCCTGTGATATTGAATCCATCTATCAGTTCTAGGAGTTTTGTGGTGGCATCTTCCAGGTTTTCTATACAGTGTATCATGTTACCTGCAAACAGTGAAAGTTTTATTTCTTTCAAAAGACAAATTCAAATGTCTTTTTTTTTTTTTGTCTGACTGCTATAGGTAGGACTTCCAGTACTAAGTTGACTTTAAGACATGAAAGTTAATATCCCTGTCCTGTTCCTGATCTTTGGGGGAATAAATGTTCTCAGTTTTCATCATTAAGTATGTTAGCTGTGGGTTTGTCACATATGGCCCTTATTATGTGGATGTATATTCCTTCTAAATCAACGTTGTTGAGGGCTTTGTCATGAGTGGTTATTTGTACTTTGTCAAATGCTTTTTCTGTATGTATTAAAATGATCATATAACGTTTATTCTTTCTCTTATTGATGTGATGTATCATATTGATTGATTTGCAAGGATTGAGCTACCCTTGCATCCTGGGAATAAGTCCCACTTTACTGTGGTGAATGATTTTTTTTGATGTATTGTTGGATTCTGTTTATTAATATTTTGTAGAGTTTTCTTGCATTAAGTGTCATCAGAATAGTTCTCCATTTTTTTTTGTTTTTTTTTTGTTGTTGTTGTTTGTTTGTTTTGTTTTGTTTTGTTTTATGGTGTCTTTATGTTGTTTAGGTATCAAGGTAATACCGGTCTCAGAGAATGAATTTAAAGTTCCTTCTTCTTTCTCTGGGAATAGTTTGGTAATAGGTATTAACTCTTCTTTGAATGTTTGATAGAATTCACCTGTGGAGCCATCTGACTCCAGACTTTTGGTTTGTTGGAAGATTGTCATTTCAATCTCCTTGTGTAATATTGGTCTTGTCAAATTTTTATTTCTTCCTGATTCAGTTTTGGCAGGCTACATTTCTAGGAATTTGTCGATTTCTTTTAGGTTAATTTGTTGGTATAGTTTTTCATAATATTCTCTTACAGTTGTATTTCTGTGATATTGGTTATTTTTTCTACTTTGTGATTTTGAGTTCCTTCCTTCCTCCCTTCCTCCCTTCCTCCCTTCCTCACTCTCTTCCTCCCTTCTTTGGCCCTTCCCTCTTTTTTCTTTCTTTTATAAGTCTTGCTGGAAATTTATCAATTTTGTTGATCTTTTCAAAGAAACAGTTCTTGATTTCAATGATCTGTTCTATTTTGTGTTGTACCTTTATCATTTATTTTCCTCTAATTTTTATTATTTCTTTTCTTCTGCTGGCTTGGGTTTGGTTCATTGTTCATTTTCTGAGCTTCTTTATGTAGAAGGCTAGGCTGTTTATTTGAGATTTGTTTTGCTTCTTAAGGTAGGTCTGTGTTACTATATACTTCACTCCTAGGACCACTTGTGTTGCATCCCAAAGGATTTGGATAGTTGCATTTTAATTTTTGCTTGTTTCCATGTACTTTTTGATTTCTTCTTTGACTTATTGGTTGACCCATTTATTGTTTATTAATATGATGTTTAATTTCCATGTACTTGTGGTCCTTCCAGATTTTTTCATGTGTTTGATTTCTCATTTCATAGCATTATGGTGGGGAAAAAAACACATGGTATGACTTCTATCTTTCTGAATTTGTTGAAGTTGGTTTTGTAACCCAGTATGTTATCTATTCTGGAAAATTCTCCATGTGCACCTGAAAAGAAGGTATATTCTGCTGTTTCAGGATGGAATATTCACAGTATACCTCTTAAGTCCATTTGTTCCAGTGTATCATTCAAAGCCATTGTTCCCTTGTTGATTTTCTGTTTGGGTGATTTGTCCACCTATGTAAGTCAGGTGTTGAGGTTCCCTACTATGGTTGTACTATAAAAGGTTAGTTCCTTTATGTTTCTTGTTAACTACTTATATCTCGGGGTGCTCCCATGATGAGTGCATAAATATATGATCTTGTTGTACTGTCTCCTTTATTATTTTATAGTACCCTTCTTTGTCCCTAGTTAGAGTTTTTGTTTTAAAGTGTATTTTGTCCAATACAAGTATTGCTACTCCAGTTGTTTTGATGTTCATTTGGAAAAATAATATTTCTCTAGCCCATCGCTTGCAATCTACAGGTGTCTTTAAGTCTAAAATAAGTCTCTTGTGGGCAGCATATTTTGGGATCTTACGTTTGTATCCCATCTGTCACCATATCTCTTTTGACTGGAGTAGTTTGTCCATTCACATTCAAAGTAACAATAGGATGGTATGTATTTTCTTTCATTTAAAAACATGGAGCACTTCATGAATTTTGGTGTCATCCTTGTGTGGGGTATGCTAATCTTCTCTGTATTTTCTAATTTTACTGTGTGTGCTGCCAAAGCAACCACTGTTTTGTTTCTTACATGACTCATTTCTTCCCTTCCTTAATATATTGCATTTTAACATGTATTGCATTTCTCTAAATATTACATACAGAATATAAAAATTGTGATTTTATACATATTTGCATACATGCTATATGTTGTTTGTTTTGTATTTTATTTTGGGTTTGCAAAAGAGTTTGCAATATACATTGACAATCCATACAAATCTACTTTTAAATAACATATTCACTTCACAGGTATTGCAAATTTTTATAATCAAATTGCCTAATTGCTCCCTCTAATCTAGTGTTCTCCTTCACTTAACTTATACACTAGCTTAAATAATCAAATACATTATATCTATTGTTATTTTGGCCAAACTGTCATCCATTACATCAATTTTGAAAAATGAGTTATTGTACCCTCACTTATCCACTTCATATTACCTTCTAATACTCTTTCTTTGTGTGGATATGTTTCTGACATATATCATTTTTTCCTCTTTATAAACACAAAACAAAACTTTTTATAAATCATTCAAGGTAGATCTACTGAGAACTACTTTCAATTTTTGAGAAAATATTTTCCCTTTACTTTTGAAGAATTTCACATGACACAAAATTCTAGGTTGATGGTATTTCCTTCTTGTTTGCATGGTTTCTGAGAATATGAGTGTAATTCTTATATTACTCCTCTACAGGTAATTCTGTCCTCTGGCTTTCAAGAAGTTTTATCTTTAAATTTCTGCAGTTAATTATAATGGGCCTAGAAGTAGGCCTAGAGCACTGTGGGAGGACAAATATTTAATAGTTCTATGTTGAAAACTCAATGCTTTGGTGAGCTTATTCCTCCACATAGTTCATTTTGGCAATGCCTCTCATTCATCTCCCATCTTTCTGTCATGGAGAGATGTCATGGTTAGAGATGGTTGGAGTTGGGAATTTACCTTCTTGGTGTATGTTAGGCTCTGATAAAATCCCAGCATGTTAAGCTCTGGCAAATTAGTTTCTTCTGAAGACAGAATGAAGACAACAGAATGTTGTGGTGTATTCAAAATTGTTATTTTTCTGTGAAATTCACCAAGAACCTAATAGATGTCTGAAAGGTAATATACTAATATCAGCACAGTTTAGCAGATGTGACAGAGAACATTAATATGCCCTGTAAAAGATAACAGACATTTATAATTTGACCCTTTAGAGACAAAAGTCTGTGGACCCTGACCAAAACTTTTAGTGATATATCATGAAGTGATTGTGGAAGGGATAAAAAATGAGAGAAAATTACTTTTTCATCTTTAAACATAATTATCTTATATATCTTATATAAAGAAACATGATTTTAAACCTTTAGTGGCATTTAATTTTACTATGATGTATCAGGTCATAGCATAAAAAATGTCTAAGACAAGGCTATAGAGACTTGTGGAATAACTCAATTTTATATACATACACATGTATGTATACATTTAAATATCATGCATTTTTGTTTTTGGCAAATTATTGAGAAAATAAATTCATAAAGATTTTTAAAGAGTAAAACTAAAGCCTTCCAAACCACTCAGTTTATTCAAATTCTGAATCATAATCACTTTTAAAAATATTTTTGTACATAAAATATGCTAAATATTTTATCTATGTAACAAACTGTTAAACATTGTTCACACTAGAAAGGATACTTGACAAAAGTCTCCACTATCACAGGTAGATCTGTGCATAAAAAGTTGAAACCTGGTTTAAAACTGGATATACTCCTAAAAGAGAAACCAGTATTATTCACACCACATAAACCATGGCATTATAAATTTTATCAATATTGAGTCAGACTTTCCAAAATATCAAATATTGTCCTAGTCTACTAAATTATCTGACTGAAATCCTTCCCAAACATACACAGCCCAGCAATTTTTAAAACACACTTAAATTTTAAAACAAATGATTATTCTAGAACATGTAATGTACTCCTGTGTGTACTATTTTGACGTGGGAGTAAAAAAAAAACCTGACTGTATATCAATAATGACTACCAAATATAGAGAATGACTTTTAAAATATACCAGAATTTGTGTCAGATAATTTATATTCTTCAAAGCAGCATATCCTTGAAATCAAATTACACTAATTACATGTCATGGAACATCTCTCTGGTCCTAGTTATTTTCTTCATTCTTTAAACAGAATTAAGACTAGAGTATCATTAAAGTCTCTTCTACTCTGAACTCCATAATCTGCCTTTGTTCAAACTTCTAAAACTTTTCTTTTTCAATTATGTAGAATCCATAATACACATTTCTTAATGCAGGATGGTTGGTTAATGACTGTAAGCTTTCTTTTTGAATTATACATGTTAAATGGGCATATTGTATGACATAGATACACATATATGTGTTGTATTTCAATAAAGCTCTTAATAAAAAGCAACACAGAAAGTCTTACACAACCAAATGAATTAGATTATGTGATCTTCACCCATATGGGGAAATTGTATACTTAAGACTAATGATGTTACTGTTACACTGACACAGTTTTGAAATTATGTTTATATAAATTATATAAATTTCACGTGTCATGCATAAATTATTTTGCAGTCCATTTCTTTTATCCTGTTTATTCCTGTTCTGTAACTCATTCTGTTCATGCCATTAATGTGGCCAATTCAGATAAATCTAAATTATTTGACTTCAGTATAGATCTAATTTTCCCTTTGCAGTGATGGGCTTCAACTGTATCTGAAAAAATTCAAGAGATTTTACTTTCTCTTTTATAAATTTTATGTAATGCTTATTAAGAACAAATAAGTTGTTGATAACTAATCACATGCATTATGAATGAAAGTAATGAAGGGTTTAACATTAAATTTCTGTGCATAAATTTTATGTAATGCTTATTAAGAACAAATAAGTTGTTGACAACTAATCACATGTGTTATAAATAAAAGTAATGAAGGGTTTAACATTGAATTTCTACCATTGAAAATATATGTGATAATGATTTTCTGAGAGTCTACCTCAATACCTACCTGTGTACTGAAGGTACAGTGGATGTTCTATGTAAAATGTATCAACTCGAGATGGATGTTTCATTTCATTCAATGAGTGTGAATTTCAAAAGAAGTAGGGTACAGAAACTTGTATCTTTTAAAAAATCTTTATTGATTTTACACACTCGGTTGGCCTCAACGCCTTTCTGGACAGGTAGACAGGTATGGTATAAACAAGATATTAGCTAATTAAAAGTAGTTTGCATAGATGAATGGATATGGATGTGAAATGTGCTATAGATAGATTTACAATTTTAACTGACTGAGCCACCCAGGCACCATAATAAAATATTGTTTTGATCATTGAATGAATTTAGAAGTTTCCCTTCCATTTCTGTTTTATAGGATATTTTAGGAAAAGTAGGTAATAACTCCTTTAAATGTTTGGTAGAATTCAACTGTGAAGCCACCAGTTCCTTGTTTCTTTGTTGTGAGGTTGTTGTTGTTGTTGTTGTGTGTGTGTGTGTGTTTAATTGACAATTTCTTTGTTGGTTATTGGTCTGTTCAAGTTTTCTATTTCTTCCGGTTTCATATGATTCTAAAATTTATCTAATTCTTCCAGGTTGTTAAATTTATTATTATAACTTTCTTTCCTTATAACAGTTTTTGTATCTCTACAGTTTTGTTTCTTTTTTCTCCTCTCTTATTTTATGTATTTATTATAGTTTATTTTATTTTATTTATCTGGGTCATTTCTCTTTCCTTTTTTTTTTTTTTATGTCTGGCTAGAGACTTATTAGCTTTATTGATTTCATCCAAAGAATCAGCTCCTAGTATTATTGATCTGTTCTATAGTTTTCTTTTGTTTTTGTATCATTTATTCCTACTCTCATCTTTATTTATTTTTGTCCTTCTGGTTTTAGGTTTTGCTCATTCTTTTTCTAGTTACTTTAAGGTTGCTTATTTCAGATCTTTCTTGCTTCTTGAGGGAATCCTGCATTTCAATATATTTATCTCTTAGTACCTTTAGCATCACAAAGGTTTTGGGCTTTTAACTTTCATTTGTTTTTCTTGAATTTGTCAATTTATTCTTTGATTCCCTGGTAAACCTATTCATACTTTAGTGGTGTATTCTTTAACCTCCATGTATTTGTAATATTCCCCAATTTTTTTCTTGTGGTTGACTTCAAGTTTCACAGTGTTTGATCTGAAATTATGAAAGTCTTCCTTTTAGCTGTTGAGGTCTAGTCTGTGAAGTATTCTTCACAGTATATGAAGTATTCTCAAGAATGTCCATGTATACTCGAAAAGAATGTGTATTCTGCTGCTTTAGGATAGGATGTTCTTAAAATACCTGGGGAAATGATCCCGTCCAGGGAGTCATTCAAGCCATTGTTTCTTTAAGGATTTACTATCCATTGCTATAAGTGCAGGTTAAACTCCCCTGCTGTTATTGTACTATTATCAATTAGTTCCTTTATGTTTGTTACTAACTGCTTTATTTACTTGATCGATCATCTGTTGGGTGCATAACTATTTATAATTGTTGAATCCCCTTGTCAGATTGTCCTTTTTATTATTAAGAAGTGTTTTTCTTTGTCTCTTGTTATAGTCTTTAAGATTTATATTGTCTGATATAAATGCTGCTGCCAAGCTTTCTTTTGATGTGAATTAGCATGATAGATGTTTCTCCATCCTCGCACTTTCAATCTGTAGGTGTCTTAGGTATAAAAGGAGTCTCTTATAGGTAGCAAGTACATTGTCTTTGCCGGGTTTTGGGATCAGGGTGATGCTGGTTAATAAAAAGAGTCAGGAAGTTTTCCTCCTACTCAATTTTTTGAAACAGCTTCCAGATAATAGGTATTATTCCTTCCTTGAATGTTTGGTAGAATTCCCCCCGGGAATCCATTAGGTCATGGGCTCTTGTTTTGGGAGAGATTTTTGACCACTGCTTAAATTTTGTTACTAGATATTGGTCTGTTCGGGCTGTCAATTTCTTCCTAAATAACTTTTGGACATTTATAGGTTTTCAGGAATGCATCCATTTCATCTAGGTTGCTTAACTTGTTTGCATATAACTGTTAATAATGATATCTGATAATTGTTTCTATTTACTTGGTATTAGTCTTGATCTCTCCCTTTTCATTCAGAGAAATCTATATTTTCAATGCTATCCTGATCAAAATTCCACTGCATTTTTCAAAGCGCAGGAGCAAACAATCCTAAAATTTGCATCGAGCCAGAAGAGATCCCAAATTGTTAAGGGAATGTTGATAAAGAAAAACAAAACTGGTTACATCATGTTGCCTGATTTCAAGATTTTCTACAAAGCTGTGATCACCAAGGCAGCTGGTACTGGCACAAAAACAGACACTTAGACCAGTGGAACAAAGTAGAGAGCCCAGATATGGACCCTCAACATTATGGTCAAATAAAACAGGAAAAAATATACAGTGGAAAAAAGACAGTCTCTTCAATAAATGGCGCTGGGAAATTTGGATAGCTATATGTAGAAGAATGAAACTTGACCATTCTCTTACACCATAAACAAAGCTAAACTCGAGATGGATAAAAGACCTCAACATCAGGCAGGAATCCATCAGAATCCTAGAGGAGAACATAGGCAGTAACCTCTTTGATATTGGCCACAGCAACTTCTTTCAAGATGTGTCTCCAAAGTCAAAGGAAACAAAAGCTAAAATGAACTTTTGGGACTTCATCAAGATCAAAAGCTTCTGCATAGCAAAGGCAACAGTCAGCAAAACAAAGAGGCAACCAATGGAATGGGTGAAGATATTCGTAAATGGCAGTGCAGACACAGAGCTGATATACAGAATCTATAAAGAACACCTCAAACTCAACACACACAAAACAGATAATCATGCCAAAAAATGGGCAGAAGACATAAATAGACACTTCTCCAATTAAGCCATACAAATGGCTAACAGACCTGGAAAAATGTTCATCATCACTGGCCATCAGGGAGATTCAAATCAAAACCACACTGATATACCACCTTACACCAGTTAGAATGGCCAAAATTAACAAACAGTAAACAACATGTATTGGAGAGGATGTGGCGAAAGGGAAACCCTCTTATACTGTTGGATAGCCACATTGGAAAACAGTGTGAAGATTCCTTAAGAAATTAAAAATAGAGCTACCCTATGACCCTGCAATTGCACTACTGAGTATTTACCCCAAAGATACAGATGTACTGAAAAGAAGGGCCACCCTCTTCCCCAATGTTCATGGCAGCAACAGACACAGTCGCCAAACTATGGAAATAACCAAGATGTCCTTCAATGGAGAAATGGATAAAGAAGATATGGTCCATATATACCATGGAGTGTTATGCCTCCATCAAAAAGGATGAATACCCAACTTTTGTATCAACATGAACGGGACTGGAAGAGATTATGCTGAGTGAAATAAGTCGAGGAGAGAGAGTCAATTATCATATGGTTTTGCTTATTTGTAGAGCATAAGGAATAACATGGAGGACATGGGGAGATGGAGAGTAAAAAGTGAGTTGGGGGAAATCAGAGGAGGAGATGAAACATGAGAGACTGTAGACTCTGAGAAACAAACTGAAGGCTTTGGAGGGGATGGGATAGGGGGTTGGTTGAGTCTGGTGGTTGGAACTATGGAGGGCATGTATTACATGCAGCACTGGGTATGTTGCATAAACAATGAATTCTGGAACACTGAAGATAAATTTAAAAATAAATAAATAATAAAAAGTAAATATATATATATTTACATATATATATATATGTGTGTGTGTGTGTATTTCCATATGTATACATACACATACATGTGTATGTGTATGTATGTGTATGTGCATGTGTATACATATGTATACATGCACATATCTATATATGTATACAGATAGTATATATATATGTATATATAGATATATATGTGTATATCTCTATATATGTGTGTGTGTGTATATATATATATGTATATGTATGGAAAACAAAATGTTTATCCCTTCTAATCATAAAAGAATCAAATTAAAAGAAAGATATGCAAAAAAGAAAATAAAAAATGTATAGATTGCTCTGGGCCATATAGGCATTTAAGAATGTTTATTCTTCCAATCCATGAGCATGGAATGGTCTTCCATCTTTTTGTGTCTTCTTCAATTTCTTTCAGATGTTTTCGTAGTTCCTCAAGTACAGATCCTTTACCTCTTTAGTTAGGTTTATTCCCAGGTATGTTCTTCTTGATGCTATAGTAAGTAGAATCGATTATCTAATTTCCCTTTCTGTATTTTCATTGTTAGTGTATAAGAAAGTAACTGATTTCTGTACATTGATTTTGTATCCTGCCACATTACTGAATTGCTGTGAGTTCTAGTAGTTTGGTGGTGGATTCCTTTGGATTTCCATATAAATTGTCATGTCCTCTGTAAAAAGAGAGATTTGACTTCTCTGCCAATTGCATACCTGTTATTTATTTTTGTTGTCTGATTATTGTTGGTAGGACTTCTAGTGATATATTGACAACAGTGGTGAGGGCCACATCCTTGTCATGTTCTTGATTTCAAAGAGAAGGCCGTCTGAAGACTTTTAATCAGGAACAGTCGCTATATTTTATCAAATGTTTTTTTCTGCATCATTGAGAGGACCATGGTTCTCTGGTTCTTCTCTCTTCTCTTATTGATTTGTTCTATCACATTGATTGATTTGCAAATGTTGAACCACCTTTGCATCCCAGGATAAATGTTGTCAAGTTTTCTATTCCTGTTTTGGTTTTTGTAGTTTGTATGCTTCTTGGAATTCATCCATTTCTTCCAAATACCCAGTTTTTTATGTACAATAATTCATGACATTATCTTATAATTGTGTATCTGTGGCATTGGTTGTAGTCACTCCTCTTTTATTCATGATTTTATTTATTTGGGTTCTCCCCCTTTTCTTTTTGATGAGTCTTGCTAGGGATTTACAAACTTGTTAATTCTCTTAAAGAATCATCTTCCAGTTTCATTATAGTTTTTCTCTTTCTATATTATTGATTCCTGCTCTAATCTTGATTATGTCTCTTATACTGGATTAATGCATTATTTGCTGTTGTTTCTGCAGTTCCTTTAGGTGTTAGGTCAGGCTGTGTTTTGGACTTTGTTTGCCTCTTGAGGAAGGACTGCATTTATGTTCACTTCCTTCCTAGGATGCTCATGACTACATCCCAAAGTCTGGACCTTTCTCACTTCCCTGTTTGTTTGCCTCCATATGTTTGCATTTCCACTGAGCTTGGATTTCCCTGTTTACCCCTTCATTCCTTTGGAGAACATTTCTTCAGCTCCATATGGTGGTGGTCATTCCCACGATAATGTTTTCTTGGGGTTGACATCACGTTTCATAGCACTATCGCTGCAGAACAACAGAATGCTCATTATTCTCGAGTGAACATGGAACTTTCTCCAGAATAGACCACATAGTGGGTCAAAATCAGGACTCACCAATACCAGGAGATTGAGATTATTTCCTGCATATTCTCAGACAACATTGCTTTGAGACTGGAACTCAACCACAAGAAAAAGTTTGGAAGGAATTCAAACACCTGGAAGCTAAAGATAAACCTGCTCAAGAATGTTTGGATCAACCATAAAATCAAAGAAGAACTTAAACAATTCATAGAAAACAGTGATAATGAAGACACTTCTGTCCAAATTCTATGGGATATGGCAAAGGCGGTTCTAAGGAGGAAATACATAGCCATCCAAGCCTCTCTCCAAAAAAAAACCTGAAAAATCCAGAATACACCAGCTCTCTTAACACCAGAAAGAACTGGAGAATCAATAACAAATTAAGCCAACCCCACACACAAGAAGGGAAATAATCAAGATTAGAGCTGAGACCAATAAGTTAAAAACTAGAGATACACTAGAACACATCTACAAAACTAGAAACTAGTTCTTTGAAAGAATTACTTTTCTTTTGAAGTAAGATTGATTGGCCAACCCAATCCAAAAGAAAAGAGAGAGGACCCTAATTAATAAATTATGAATGAAAAGAGAAATATCATGACTAACACCAAGGAAATAGAAACAATCAGCAACAGTTATATGCCAATAAATTAAGCAACTTAGAAGAAATGGATGCATTTCTGGAAACCCATAAACCTCTTAGACTGAATATGGAAGGAAATTGACAACCTGAATAGACCAATATCTAATAATGAGATTAAAGCAGTGATCAAAAAACTCTTAAAAAAACAAGAGCTCAGGACCTGAGGATTCCCTGGGGAATTCTCCCAAACATTCAAAGAAGAAATAAAACCTATTCTCCTGAAACTCTTCCAAAAAAGGTAAATGGAAGGAAAACTTCAAACCTCATTTTATAAGGCCAGCATTACCCTGAACCCAAAACCAGACAAAGACCCCATCAAAAAGGAAAATTAGAGACCAACATCCTTGATGAACATTGATACAAAAATTATCTTCAAAACACTAGCAATAGGATCCAACAACACATTAAAAGGACCACTCACCACAAGCAAGTGAGATTTATTCCTGGGCTGCATGGTTGGTTCAATATTGACAAATCAATTAAAGTGATACAATACATAAATAAAAGAAAGAACAGGAACCATATAATACTCAATAGATGCTGAAAATGAACCATATGGTACTCCCAATAGATGTTGAAAAAGAATTTATCAGAATAAGTCATCTTTTTTTTTTATCAAAACTCTTCACAGCATAGGGATAGGGGGTACATACCTCAATATTTTCAAAGCCATCTATGAAAATTCCACAGTGAATATCATTCTCAATGGGGAAAAACTGAGAACTTTTCTCCTAAGGTCAGGAACATGGTAGGGATGTCCACTATCACCACTACTATTCAAGATAGTGCTAGAAGTCCTAGTGTTGGCAATCAGACAACAAAAAGTAATAAAAGACATCCGAATCAGCAAAGAAGTCAAAGTCTCTCTCTTTGAAGATGATATGATACTTTCTGTGGAAAACTCAAAATACTCAACTCCAAAACTGCTCAAACTCATACATGAATTCAGTAAAGTGTCAGGATATAAAATCAATGCACAGAAATCAGTTGCATTTCTTTACACCAACAAGAAGACAGAAGAAAGAGAAATTAAGGAGTCAATCCCATTTACAATTGCACCCAAAACCATAAGATACCTAGGAATAAACTGAACCAAAGAGGCAAAGAATCTGTTCTAAGAAAACTATAAAGTTCTCCTGAAAGAAACTGAGGAAAACACAAAGAAATGGAAGAACATTCCATGCTCATGGATTGGAAAAACAAATAGTGTGGAATGTCTATGCTACTTAAAGTAATCTACATATTTAATGCAATGCCTGTCAAAATACCATCAATTTTTGCAAAGAAATGGAAAAAATAATCCTAAAATTTATAGGGAACCAGAAAAGAACTTGAATAGCTAAAGGAATATTGAAAAAGAAAGCCAAAGTGGCATCACAATCCCAGACCTCAAGCTCTATTACAAAGCTGTCATCATCAAGACAGTGTGGTACTGGCACAGAAACAGACACATAGATCAATGGAACATAATAGAGAGCCAGAAATAGGCCCTCAAGTCTATGGTCAACTAATCTTTGACAGAGCAGGAAATAATGTCCAATGGAAAAAAAAAAGACATCCTCTTCAACAAAAGGTGTTGGGAAAATTGGATAGCCACATGCAGAAAAATGAAATCACACCATTCCCTTACAACACACATGAAAATAGACTCAAAATGGATGAAGGACCTCAATGTGAGAAAGGAATCCATCAAAATCCTTGAGTACACAGGCAGCGATTTCTTCAACCTCAGCTGTAGCAACTTCTTCCTAGAAGCTTTGCCAAAAGCAAGGGAAGCAAGGGCAACTTGGGAACTATTGGGACTTCATCAAGATCAAAAGCTTTTGCACAACAAAGGAAACAGTCAACAAAACCAAAAGACAACTGACAGAATGGGAGAAATATTTGCAAATGACATATCAGATAAAGGGCTAGTATCCAAAATCTATAATGAGCTTAGCAAACTCAATACCTGAAGAACAAATAATCCAATCAAGAAATGGGCAGAGGACATGAACAGACATTTCTGCAAAGAAGACATCCAGATGGCCAACAGACACATAAAAAAGGGATTCACATCACTCAGCATCAGGGAAATACAAATCAAAACCACAATGAGTTATCAACACACCAGTCAGAATAGCTAAAATTAACAAATCAGGAAATGACAGATGTTGGCGAGGATGTGAAGAAAGGAAACCCTCCTATGTTGTTGATGGGAATGCAACCTTGTGCAGCCACTCTGGAAGATAGCATGGAGGTTCCTCAAAAAGTTGAAAATAGAGCTACCCTATGACCCAGTAATCATACTATTGGGTGTTTACTCTAAAGATACGACTGTAGTGATCCAAAGGGGCATGTGCACCTAAATGTTTATAGCAACATATTCCACAATAGCCAAACTATGGAAAGAACCTAGATGTCCATCAATAGATGAATGGATAAAAAAGTTTGTTTATCTATCTATCATCTATCTATCATCTATCTATCTATCTATCTATCTATCTATCATCTATCTATACACATACAAACACACACACACACACACATACACATACACAATGGAATGCTATGCAGACTTACTTCAAAAGAAATGAAATCTTGCCATTTGCAATGGCTGGATGGAACTAAAGGGTATTAGCTAAGCAAAATAAGTTAATCAGAGAAAGACAATTATCATATGATATTTTATATGATAATTGGTGTTATCAATTATCATATAAATCAATTGATATATGATATTATGAGGAATTTGAAAGGCAGGGCAGGGAGTTGTGGGGGTAGGGAAGGAAAAAATGCAACAAGATTGGATCAGGAGGACAAACCATAAAAGACTCTTAATCTCACAAAACAAACTGAGGATGCTGGGAGTGGGTGGAGGGATAGGGTGGCTGGGTAATGGACATTGGGGAGGGTATGTGCTATGATGAGTGCTATGAAATTTGTAAGCCTGATGATTCACAGACCTGTACCCTTGGGCAAATAATACATTATAGAATAATAAAAATAAAAATAAAAATAATTAATAATAATAATAATAATTTAAAACATAAAGAAAAAATGGAGTCTATCTCCCTACAGTTCCAATCTGAAATGTACTTTACCACTAGGTCTGGCCAAGAGAATGTTATGAAAAGTGATGTTGTGCCAATTGTGAGGTTTAGATCTTAAGAGGTCCTGCATGTTTTCTGTTATACTCTCAAAACCTACCAAGACAACATGTAAACAAACCTAGATTAACAAAGTCCAGGATGAGAGATTACTAGTAGCAGAGAAATGTCACACCAGATTAAGCGATCCTAAACCAGCTAGTCTCTCACTAACCTAAAAACTGACTAAAAACCCCATCCAACAGAAAGTAAAAGAACTGCCCAGCATTGTCTGGCTGTCTTATTCCATAGAGTGTGCAACTCTTTTGATTTCAGGCTTGTAGTTCAATTCCTACATTAGGTATAAAGATTACTTGAGAAAAAATAAAAATCTTAAAAACACAACAAAACAATACCTGTCTAGCTCTGCGTAACCCAAAGTTGCAAGCTACTATATGGTTCTTGGTCATCTAAATATATAAGGCAACATTGTAAAAACTAACTCATATACTTAACTAGGTCTCTTTTCTCTTTGCTTGTATAATCCTGTAGTTAAATTAGATATCTATTCAGGTCAAAGAAAGGAGTAAAAGTGAGTAGTCACAATTGAGTTAGGAGACTCACGACTTTCAAAGCAGACACCCTTGCCTTTCTTAAGCATTGCCCGACTTTGCTAATTCACCACTGTTTCCTTACTAAATAAATAAAAGATAACATTATTAGATATCACCATTCAAAAACTAGGTAATGGTAAGCACAGTCCCCAGTAATGGAATCAACACCAGAATGCCTTTTTATATATGCAAAATAAACATGCAGAAATTAAGTAAAGAACAGTATCATTTGTTATTGCTCCAAATAAAACTACATACTGTACTTATATTTTAAAAAATCTTACAAAACACACAAGTATCTCTATGTTGAAAGCACCAAGTGCTGGTGAAAAAGTCATTGAGAATGGAATAAATGAAAATATATTGATTGGAATACCAGTATGGTAAAGACCAATTCATCCCAGTTGGTTCATATTTGTGTTTAATTCAATTCTTATCAAAATCTCAACAAGTTTTAAATAGACAGAGACAAACTCTAAAACTGACAAGGAAATGGAAAGCTCTACAAAAGTCGAAATAATTTTGAAAAGAAAATAAAATAGGAGGAATCACTAATCCCCAATTAAGGTGTTATCAAGACAATATGGTACTTACAAAGGGACAGAAACAAAAATCAATAGAAAAAAATGAAGAACCAGAAATGGACTCACACAAATTGAAATGTTTTTGTTTTGTTTTGTTTTGGTTTCTGATGAAAGTGTAAAACTAATAGAAGGGATGATTAATAGCAGTTCAACAAACAGTGCTGGAGCAAATGTGGACATATAGAAGCAAAAATTTCATAAAAATAAATAAACCTCAGCATAAATTCCACACTTTAAATAAATTTATCTAAAAATATATTATGAAATTATATATAAAATGCAAAACTGAAAAATGTTTGTCAAAAATATGGGGGAATTCCTCAGCGTCCTCCTGACTGCCAAAGTCAGTAGAGCATGCAACTCGATCTTGTAATTGTGAGCTTGAACCCTACATTGGAGGTACACTTATTTTTTAAAAATTATTTTTAAATTTTTAATTTAAAATTTAATTTAATTTAAAAAATCCCTTTTAAAGGGGAAAGACAAATGGACTTCTAACATATTATATAACTGACCCAGTTTTTTTCTATTTTAACTAATGCTCTTAAGAACACTGGTGTTCAAATAAATATCTGTTTGGATTCCTGTTTCCAATTATTTTGGGTAATACATAGTGATGAATTTGTTGAATCATATTATCATACTTTTACTATTTTTAGAGGGACTTCAATACTGTTTTCCACAATGGTTGCACAATTTTACCATTCCACCATTGATGCTCAAATGTTCTCTACATTCTTGCCAATACTTTATATCTTCTGTCTTTTAAATAAGAGCCAATATCATATTGTCTTCATTAAAATCTTAATTTCAGAGCAGTCATTCCACCCATGACTAAAATAATAAATGGCATCTTGTTGTAATTTTGATTTGCATTCCCCTAATGGTTGTAAGTGTTTATTAACCATTTGTTTATTAACCATTTGTACACACACTTAAGAAATGTCTGTTCAATTCCATTCCTTGTTTTGGAATCAACTTGTAATATTGCCATTTTTGAGTAGCTTTTCCTACATTTTCATCTAAGAGTTTTGTGGTTTTGGTTCTCTTATTTTTAGTTTGGGTATTTTTTACATATTATTTACATTTATGTATCTCTTTTTATTTGATTATGTTTGAAGAAAAAAATTGTATACAAACAATATATACAAAATATATACAATATATATACAATATATACAAAAATATAGGTCACTGACATTTTTATAATTAATTTTGGTATATAGTGATAAGAAGGGGTTTGGCTTTCATTTTCTTCCTTTTGGATGTTCAGTTTTCTTAGTACTGTTTGTTGAAAACAGTCCTTTTTCCACTGAATGGTTCTGGCATGCTTGCCAAAATTATTTGGCTATAAATGTGAAGGCTAATGTCTAGATTTCAATTATGTTCCCTTGGTCTTTCTGTCAAAATTTTGACCTGTGATGATCAAAGGTTTATTTCTGAAACAAGGAAAAAATATGTAGTGGAAAAAATACAGTCTCTTCAATAAATGGTGCTAGGAAAATTGGAGAGCTATGTGGAAAAGAACGAAACTCTACCATTCTATTACACCGTACACAAAGATAAACTCGAAATGAATAAAAGGCAGAAATCCATCAGATTCATGGAGGAGAACATAAGCAGTAACTGCTTCATCATTGGCCACAACAACTTCTTTCAAGATATGTCTCCAAAGGCAAGGAAAAAAAAAGTGAAAATAAATTTATGGGACTACATCAAGATCAAAAGCTTCTGCCCAGACTGCTTCTCAGAGTTCATTCAGATTTGGCTTCCTCATGATTCCCCACATGCATTTGAAAATGCTTTTATAATAAGAAAGGCTGTGAATCACACTTTGCATTCCCTTGATGGTTGTGTTTATTAACCATTTGTTTATTAACCATTTGTACACACACACACAAAGTGTGGAGAACAAAGGAAGAAAAGGGTATTTCTGTGTTTTATCAGCAGACATACAAGAAGGCTTGTCCACTGAAGATCCTTACTGTTTGCTGAGGAAATTATTCTCCATAAGCATGCTTCCAATTATATGCTATATGGCACCTCATTTCGACTACCCCCCTTCCATTTCATTGGGCCTCGATGTTCCAGAAAGCAGAATTGGTTGAGAATTCCATTCTTTTCACACTTGTTTCTCGGGACTCAATCTGAGGCAGTGAATCCAAGATTCCACATATCCTAATGGAAATGATTCTTTCTTCAGGAAGCAAGACACAACTAGAACACTGTGTTCACCAAGACATCTTTTTCAGGCAGAAGTTTAGGGTACTTAGGTGTTGCTGAATACACAAATGCTCCAAGGCTTCTCCCTTACTGACTCTTGCTGTGGTCTGAATATTGCACTCTCAACAGTCTTGTTCTACATGTCAGGGCCCTAAATCTGGCATGCACTACCACACCTCTATGTGATATCTCATCTGTCTTCTGGGAAGATGAACTTACAGTGAATTCCATTCCCCACAGGCTTGTATCTCAGAGTGAAATCCTTGGCATGTTCCTGATGATCACACATGTGCACTTAAAAAACACTTCTATCTTCTGGGCACAAGACTGACTGGAACAAACTTTGGTCCTACACAGGCTTCATTCTCAAAGGGGAGGCTAGGGCCTTTTGCTGGGGCTTCAACCCATACACTCTGCAAGGCTTCTCCCTTGAAGGATACTGTTGTTGGCTAACATTGTCTTCTCCACAGACTTGTTGCTAGGTGTCTGGGACAGAGCACCTTTCCTGTGCTACTGGGAACCTATTAGACATCGTCTCTATCTTCTGGAAACAAGTGTATGTTGCCAAATCCACTCCTCACAGATTTTCTTCTTAGAGGTTCCTCTGAAGCTGTTTTGGGTGATTCCACACATCCCCTCAAAAAGTGTCTCTCTTCACAATATCCAAGTTTATGTGCATGATAGGTTCTCCAGCAACTGCTTCCTCAGAGGGAAGATGCTGGCCCTTTCAGTCTGTAAGCACATCCATGTCAGAAGGCTTCTCTCTGGAAGGGACTTGCTCTTCACTCAGAGTTGCATTGTCCACATATTTTTTTTCCTCTGAGTTCTATCAGTGGTGTGTTCGTCCCAAATCCACACTTCCACTGGAAAACACTTTCCACGTCAGGAAGCAAGAGTTTCCATTCATGTTGCACTCTGTGCAGGCTTCTTTTTCAGATGGAAAGAGAAGGGTCTTTCCAGGTGCTAAAACAAACACATGCTCAAGACTTCTGCCCATAGGGGAGTCTGGATGGCTCAGTGGGTTAAAGCCTCTGCCTTCAGCTCAGGTCATGATCCCAGGGTCCTGGGATCAAGCCCCACATTGGGCTCTCTGCTTAGTTCGGGAGCCCCGCCCCCCCCCACCGCCTGCCTCTCTGCCTACTTGTGATATCTGTCTGTCAAATAAATAAATAAAATCTTAAAAGAAAAGACTTCTCCCCTGAACAATTTTTTTCACCCCCAGCAGTTACATTCCTCACAGAAGTTTTGGTCCATGTCAGGGACATGGCACCATCCCCCTATCACCACATCTGCCCTTGCTATCTCCTTTATCTTCTGGAATCCAGACTATGTGGTGAATTGCATTCTCCACAACCTCGTTCCTCAGAGATACATGGGTGGAACTTTTGGAATGAGTCCAAGGCCTTGGCAGAAAGCATGGACTTCAGGAAGCAAAGGTTTAAGAATATTGTGTTCTTCACAGATGACTTCTGAGGGAGAAGGAAATGCCACTCTCCTGTAGCTTACATGCCTCCATGCTCCAAGGCTTCTCCCTGGAGGGATCCTGTTGTTCCCATGAAGTTGCATCCTCCACAGAGTTGTTTCCTCATGTCGGGGACATTGCTCCTTCCCTCAACCACCACACATCTCTTTGCCCTTGCTGCAATATCCAGAAAACCAAGATTTTTCAAGAGTCAGATTCTGCAGGGGTTCTCTCTCCACAGACCTCATTCTACTCACCCTTGTTATGGCACCTTACATATACAACCCCAGATTGATGTGATATCATGCCAATTTCTGAAAACAGGACAGGGCGTTGATACTTCCTGCCTCCAATGGCTTGTTTCTAGAGGGCAAGTAAAGGCTGGTTCCTCCTGATTCCACTTGTGCCTTTGAAGACACTTCTCTTCAAGGCACATGAGGTTACTTTCACATTGTGTTCTGCACAGACTCCTTGCTCTGGTGGAGGAAGCAGCCACATTCATGTATTGAAACACATCCCTGCCATAAGGCATCTCCTTTCAAGCTACTTGTTGTTCACTGAAACTTATAGTCTCACAGACTTCTCTCTAAGAGTCAGAGATGCAGCAGCATCCCTCATCTACCACACATAAAGTTAAAATCCTCTCTCTCTTCTGAATCAAGTATACATCAAGAGTCCTTTTCTCCACAGACCACTTTATCACAACAGCCTCTGCAGGGCTTCCTCCTGACTCCACATTTATATTGGAAAATGATTATATCTTCTGGAAGCACAAGATTCTTGGAAGGTTGTATTTTGCCGAGATGTCTTTTCTCCCAGGGAAGGTCCACTTGTGTCAACACATACATCCAAGGAAAGTTCTACAAAGGAGAATCTCATCTTCCACTGAAATGGGCATTCTCTACAGACTTCTTTCTATATGTCAGGGGCATAACCCCTTCCCTGGAGGACCACACTGTACTTGATGTCCATATGTCTCTACCTACAAAAATTAGTTGCATTCTCCTCAGATGTGTTTGTAACGGTGAAATATATGGCAATCTCCCTATCACGTACACAACCACCACCCTCTGAAAACCCTTCTTCTGAAGAGACCAAATGATACTTGGCATTTTGTTCTACATAGTCCCCTATCTGAGAGAGGGCTGTAGCCTCAATTCCTGGTTTTTTAACACATACATACTAGAAGCATTGTTCCATTCAGCACTCGTTTGCTGAGAGGAGCCATCTCCACAGACTAGAATCTATTCATCAGTGACATGGCACATTCGCTACACTATAACAAAGATATATGCTATGGCATCCCTATTCTGGAAGCAAAGGTATGGTGAGCTTCCCATTCTCCACTGTCTTAATTCTCAAGTGAAATCTGTGCCACTTTTCTTATGGTTCTACATAAGCCTTCTACATACTTCAGCAGACAACAAGAACCCATACATGGTATAGGGGTGCTACACACTCTGTCTCCACAATCCGTATTTAGACACACTGAAACCCTGGCTGTGGTGCCCACAGAAACAATTCCTCCATACATGCCTCTCCCTCTCCATGTTCCGCTTTCCTGCCCTCTCCATTTTTCCTCTCTGTCATTCCTCTGTGTCACTTCTTCAGTGTCTGTGCCTCTGTGTCTCTATCTCTTATCCTTTCACCCCTGCTCCCATGTTCTATCATCCCATCCCTGCTCCCATGTTCTATCCTTTCTATCCTGCTCTATCCTTTCACCCTACCATGTTCCCTCCCTCTCTTGCTGCATCTGCCAGGCTCTTGCTTTGCACCTGGTGTGCAGCCATGCTGCAAGTGAGTGGAGGAGCCTCATTGTAGGCACAAAAGGACCCTCAAGGGCCCAGGGCTTCAAGTGAGCACACAAGCAAACACAACCACGAGAGTGGGACCGAGCACATGCAGACAATAAAAGCAGTGACTGCCCCCTGGTACAGCAGGCCACGGGTACAGGCCAGAGGGACAGAGGAAGGGAGTGCAGTCAGGCCCTTGGCCTTCCCATGTTGGGTCCTCTCAAGGCCATCCCTGCTGGTACTAGAAGCCCAGTGATGCCCCAGTGTAGTGTGTGATGAAAGGGCAAGAGCTGAGGAGGGAGGGAGGAAGTGCCTGCTGTTTCTGCACACACACCATTCGGCCTCTTCCCATCCTTCACCACTACTCTCCCACTCGTCCGCCTCTCCCTGTCACCACCCCAGCCTTCACCATCTCCAAGGCTGTGCTGTTTTCAGTGCAGTATGTGCTCAGGAGCCTCCTCTAGGGTTTTGGGTATGGAGCATGTGCTAGGTCAGTTTGGATTGTACCAGTGATCCCAGGGTCTGGACTGTTTCAGGGATAGACTCAGAAAATCTGTCTTCTCCCCACAGACGGCCATGCATTTTTCTCCCTGCAGGTGTCTCTGTTTGCACTGACAAGTAGACTTTTAATAGAGACACTCGTGCCCACCAGTCACCCTGCACATAACCTCAAGGGAGATCCCCCTGCTTCTTTATGGTCAAAATCCCCCAGGATGCCCCCACCTATTCTTTTCAAAAGAGGCATTCCCGTGATGTAACCCCAATGCTGTCAGCCTTGCCATCGCCCATGGGGACTTCTTCACACCTCCGGCAGCATGCATCCTATAGGCCACATGACAACCCCTCCCCACCCCCCAGACCTGACCTGCACCAAGTGTGGTTCGGCCTGGAGGGACCTGGTGAATATCAGAGAAAGGGCACACATGCTGTTAATGCTCACTTGGCCATCCCCTCCCCGGTTGGCACTCCACTCAGTGACACAGACTAAGGAAGAACTTGTAGCAGAGTTGGAAGGAAGACACGGAGAGACCTCGCATGAAAGTCAGGCGCCGGAAGAGAAAGCAAAGAGGACAAGAGACGCTGACAGAACAGGGAAAAGCATCGGGCAGAGGAAAGGACAGTGGGAGTGATTCCTCCCGGGGCTTGGATGGAAGAATACGCAGAGATACCCTTTGGGCTAGATGTCTGGCCCATTAGCATGCCACCTCGGGCCAATCACGGACCTCACTGTGGCTGGGTTAGTAGATCTGTACACCAGGGTGGCCACAGACCTCCGCTCTGTGCTAACTGATTTCAGGGATATTGTTTTGTTTTGTTTTGTGTGCAGTTCCTCTGTTTTAAGGATAGGTGGGCCCTGGGGATTGGTGGAGTGGGGGAGGGAGTTGTACCCTGCATCCAGCATCTTGGTGGTGGTCACCTGGCTCCCTCCACCTCTGGGCAGGTCAAGGGGGAAAGCCACCTGGACAGTGATGTGGAAGCTGTGGAGCGCCAGCTGATGACTCCAGGGCTTTGCCCCAGGTCGGCTAAGAAGGGGCGGGTGAGACTTCCCAGCAGCAGACGGACAATGGATTCCAGCCACTGGATTTCAATTCTCTGGTTCCAGCCGATTGGTCCCAGGGAAAGGGACGAGAGAGGGAAGAGTGTGTGATACCAGGGTAATTGCGGGAATGGCCTGGGTGGTGTCTCCGAAGAAAACGTTTGGGGTTGAGGTACGGAGGCCACTCTGGCCTGGCCTGCACTGGCTGGCTCCCAGGCTGGCTCCTGCATGGGCGACGGACTAGGCTGGTGGTGGCTACGTCCACCTCCATGTCACTGGTTAGGACCGCAGGCTGCCCAGCATCCTGGGCGTGGCTCGGAGGCTCCATCCAGACCAGGCCGCATGCGTGCCCCTGCCACTGCTGCCCCAGACACCATCTGCACCGAGGCCCCGTGTGCATGCGTGCCCCGGCCTGCGCTCTCTGATAGGTGGGGACTACCCGCCAGCCTCCTGGGCCCCAGAGCTCAACCTGCGGGTCACGGGGCCATCTCCTTCCCTCCCCAGCTGTCTGAGCTCAGGGCCTCGCCCTAGGGAGATTAGGTGAGGTCCAGAGAAAGCAGGGCTGCCCCAGAATCCGGGACCACATTGGTCCAGGAACGGGGTGGTGAGGAGGCCGGGGCCCTCCGGGAGCCCAGGCTCCAGGGGGTAGGCAGGGGTGCTTCTGGCCCTAGAGGGTGTGGGGATGGCGGCAGAGGCTGTGCGGGAAGCTGAGACCCAGCAGGACAGAGAGGAGACCAGCGCAGGGGAGGAGTGGGCCCTGGTGGTGGAAGATATCATGGCGGTGGTGGAGCTGGTGTCGGTGGAAGATGAGGAGGTGGTGCAAGCAGAGCAGGACAAGAAGCTGCAGGAGCTGCCCCAGGCAGAGCCAGTGCCAGGGCCGGCACAGCAGGGGCCCCACTTGCCACGCTGGAGCTTGTTCAGGAGGCACTCTGCTCTCTGGATGCCCCAGACTCCAGGGCTTACTTGCGGCTCAAGCGCAGGACTATACAGAAGCGGAGCTCTCACCTGGCTGGAAGAAGGGCCATCTTCCATGGCATCCCTGGCTTCTGGGCACAGGTGGTATCTTTCACCGAGCTGGTTGGGTTTGGCAGCAGTGGAGGAGGAGAGGGAGGCGGGCAGTGGTGGAGCAGGGCCAGGGCCAGGAGAGCTGCGGTGCTGCCACTCCCCCAACAATGGGCCCCAGCCCTGCAGCAGTAGGCACCCTCGCCGCAGTGTGCCCCACCCCCAGCAGTGGCCTCACCCTTCTAATGCACAGCACAGGGGGCCTGGGCTGGGCAGAGGGTTGTCCTGGAGTAGGTGTTTGCTGGGTGGCAGTGGGCACTGGGGGGGGGCAGGGGATGGGATGAGACCCATTCAGACCCATTCTGTCTGAACAGAAGCTCCAGGCCAATGCTCTGGGGCTGCAGCGACCCCAGCACTCTTCTGGGGGTCAGGGAACACTTTCATCACCTAGTGAAGCCCAGGTACACCTCGCTCAGAGCAGATCGTGGAAGGAAATGATTCTCTGGAAACATGGGGGCAGATGGAGAGTCTGACCACCCCTTTCCTGTCCTGCATGGGCAATGAAGTTTCCCAAATTGTTCAGTGTAGACCCACAGTTTTGACTGCATGCACACACTGAAACTCAGTGTGCAGGCAGCCTAGCTTCAGCGCATCCTGGGAGCCCAGACACGGTGCAGGGGTGCTGCAAACTCTGTCTCCAGAGGCCCTACCTAGGCAGACCTGAAGCCCCTGGCCCAGGTGCCCCAATACACGTTTCTTCCCTACCTGCCTCTCCCTTTCCATGTCCCCCATGCCAGCCCCCTCTCTCTCTTTCCTCTCTGCCCTTCCTCTGTGTCTCCTCCTCGGTGTCTGGGTCTCTGTGTCTCTGTCTCTTCTTTCCCCTCTGCTCCCACCCTACCACGTTCCCTCCCTCTCTCGCTGCATCTTCCAGGCTCTTGCTTTACACCTGGGTGTACAGCCATGCTGCAAGTGAGTGGAGCAGCCCCCTTGTGAGCACAGAAGGCCCTCAAGGGCCCAGGGCTTCATGTGAGCACACAACCAAACACAGCCACGAGAGTGGGACTGAGCACATGCAGACAACCAAAGTGGTGACTGCCCCCTGGTACAGCAGGCCACGGGCACAGGCCAGAGGGACAAAGGAAGGGAGTGCAGTCAGGCCCTTGGCCTTCCCATGTTGGGCCCTGTCAATGCCAGCCCTGCTGTTACTCGAATCCCAGCGACGCCCTAGTGTAGAGCATGTGTGATGAAAGGGCGAGAGCTGAGGAGGAAGTGGGGGAGGGAGGAAGGCAGTGCCTGGTGTTTCTGCACACGCCTCCTTCAGTCCCTGGCTCTCAGACGGGAAGGGCTGGGTCGATCCTGGTTCTCTTTCCGGAGCATCTGACGTCCAGGCTCCTTGACGCAAGGCATATCCTGAATCACCCCCAGATATCAGCCGTGACGTGTGGCCAGGACACAGACATGGTCAGTTACCTGACCAATTTAGAGGTCGGCCCTGGAGACCAAGGCCAGCAGAGGTGTGTGGGCAGTGGGGTTTGAGCAGGAGGGGCTGTGGTAAAGTTGTTCAGAGTCATGGCCAGGCACTCAGTCGGGACACCAAGAGGACACGTCCCCGTCTCCCTCCCGCTCTTCTTCCTTTGGTGGGGCAGGTGGAGGAACTGGGTCATTCCACATACCGCTGCTGGTTAATGTTTCCCTTTGGGAGCAACCCCTACTTCCAGATCAAATGGATCGTTAAGGAGTATCACCTCAGCATTGCCGGTAGGAGGGGGCTGGAGCTTCAAGGGAGCTGGCAGAGGGCCGCCCAGGCAGGAGGGCACTGGGAGCGAGTAGGGAGGAACTCAGGGTCCTCGGGGCTGGGGTGGGATTCTGCACAGTAGGAGGAAGGATGGAGGTTGAGGGGGAGAGAAGTCGTGGGTCTCTGGCCATGGAGAGCCTCCCTTAAATTTTCTCATCCTGAAGGCTATAGGGCGACTCGTTACACTGAAATCCAATGGTTCCGGGATTAGGAACATGGAGCTGCCAGCTGCAGGCAGGACACCAGCATCCTGAACTTCTTTAACTGGTCTTCTGACCCCAGGAGCCCAGGGTCTACAGTATTGCCGAGGTAGGGTCCGTGCAACCTTTGTCAACAGCAGTGATGCCGGAGCCCCAGCTGCTGGGGAATGGGGCCTGGGCCCCTTGTGCTCACCTGCCCATTTTGTCCTGCCAGATCATCATCGAGGACCTGTGGCCTAATCCCTCACAGTACTAACCGAGGCATGAAGGCAGCCTATGGGAATGAGCTGAGAGGAGGACCTGTCGGTGAGGAGAATGAGGGCTGGGTCTTGAATGTGTAAAGAAGGTGCCAGGGACTGGTCAGCTTAGCAGCAGGGCAACTGAGGCTCAGGAGAGCTTGGGCCCCAGGTTGGTCTGGGTTCGGGTTGCAGGTTGGGAAGGGAGCCTGTGGGAAGTCAGAGCATACCACAGGGGCAGCGGGTGTGTCCACCTTGGGGAGATCAAGCCTGCCAGGCTGTTAGCCAGAATGTCCCTGGTCAATCAGGAGAAGCAAGTCTTCTTCCACCCCATTCCTCTGAACTGCCACCCGTGACTGTCGGCCCCTCTCTCGGTCCTCCTGCCACTCATTCAGTTGGGGATGGCCTCCCTGTCTTTGGGAGTGGGACTCCCTTGTCCCATCCCCTCCTGTGCCATGATTCCCTGACTTCCCTCCATGTTTCTGTGTACCGAGTATGCCCACATCCATACAGCCATCCTTGGGAATGTTACTAGGCCACCTGGAGGAGGATTGTGAAGCCCTCGCTGAGGAGCAAGAGGGATCCCACAAGGATGAGGCATGCTCTCAACACCACCTTGGCTATCCTTGGCGTCATACTGTTTTACAAATAGCTAATATTTCTGTGAGTATTTTCATGTGTGCATGTGTGTTTGCGTGTGTGTATGTGTCGGGGCATGGCAGCTGTGTGGAAATGGGACATCACAGAGCATCTGAGTTTGACCACGAAGAAGAAGTTGAGGAGGCCTCCAGGGTTATGAGACAGGGATGGGCTAGTCTATGTGTTGCTCTGCATGTACAGGACAGAAACCAGGAAAAGGATCACCACAGGCAGCTCTACAGTGTATCCTGAACATAGTGCAGGGACAGGGAGAGGGCCATAAGCAAGTTACGAGGGACTTTGTGCCTGTATGTCAACTTATATTGGGGGCACAGGAAATGGCAAGGAGGAAATCAGGATGGTGGGATCCTCCAACCCCCATCCTGTTGGATTCCATGTGTGGGGGGTGATGTGTAGCATGGGGGCAGGGCACGTCAGGGCTTGGTCTGTGGAGAGACCCCCACACTTCCTAGTCAGGGTCTGGGACGAGGATGGGAAAAGGCAGACCTCTCTTGCTGAAACCTTGTTCTTTAGAGCAGGGGACACAAGCGGGGTAGGCTCCTGCCGAGCGGGGCCCTGTTGGCCCCGTGGTTCCTCATTCCCCCACATTCACATCGCTTGGAGAGCTTTGCCCAGTTCCCTTGCTCCTGGAGGTGTGTCCTGCATTGCTGTGATGTGATTCCATGCATGTTTCTGGTCCGGTCCAGCGCAAAACCAAGGGTCCCGGGAGGACCAATTTGGTGGCCGTCACTCGTGGACCCTGTGGACTCACGACCCTCCTGCTGATATCACCACCCACCCGCAGGAGACAGTTCCATGGATGTCTGAGGGACGGGAGGTGTGCGCTGTGGTCTGTGTGACATCATGAGTGTGCTGCGTGTGGGAGAGCCAGTGTGGGCCGGTCTGCGTGTGTATCCATTGTTTCTGCGCATGTGTTTGTGTGTGTGTGCGCACGTGCCAAGCACTTTATGCCACCTGAGAATTCCTCTGAGCTTGGCACCGTGTGTTTATCCCTCTGCACGTGTGTGTGGACATGCGTGATTATGTGTTGTGCATGTGTGTTTCATGTGTCCGCGTGTGTGAAAGTGACAAGCATGTATGCCTGCATCCCAGAAACCGTGTGTGTTTGTGTTATGTGTTTGTGTGTTTGCACGCCCATGGGTGAGTGTTGCGAGGCCTCGTGTGACTGCACGCACATAGGGCCCAGATGTATTCATACATGCTTCATGTGCATGTTAGCATGTGCACATATGTGCCTTTGAGTTTGCCCACCACCCATGCTTGCCTGTTGTGTGTGTGTAGTTTCAAGGGCACGCATGTGTGAGTCTGTGGTGAGCATGATTGCCTCCGTGCTGGGCCCCGTGTGTGTAGGAGTTTGTTTCATTTTCTTTCGATTGTGTGTTTACATGTACAGGATTGTGTGTTTGTGCAGGCAAGAGTCATGCCCAGGAGCAGGGATCGTGTGTGTTTTGTGTGTTTGTGTGCTTCTAAGCACACATGTATGTGTGTAAACTTGCATTCAGAAATCTGGATGGCTGTGTCTGAGGAGCAGCATGTGTTTATTTTGTGTGCGTGCTTTTTCAGGCACGGCAGGGTATGTGATCCTGCAGGGCTACGTGTATATGGGTGTGCGCCAGAGACCTTGTACGTGAGTGTTCTGTGTGCATATCCTTGCATGCCCCTGAGTGTCTGTTGTGTGTCTGTGTGTTTGCAGGCCCATGGGTGATTGTGTGTTTGTGTACGTACCTGCATGTATAGGCGTGACCACCAGAGCGTCGGTGCTGGAGACTGTGCGTGCACACGTGCGTGTGTTGTTGTGTATGCTGCTCGGGGGCTTGTTTGTATACAGTTATGCTGGAGAGTTTTTGTGTGTGTTGTGGTTGCATGTTTACATGTGCCCTTTCGTGTACATTTGTGAGAAAAGGGTGTGTGCCTCTGAGCCAGTAGAAGGATGTGTGCAGGGAACACATGTGGGTTTGTATGAGCATGAGTGTGTGTGTGTGTGCATGTGTGTCTGAGCTGTGAGTGTGCATGCCTGTATCACAGAGGTCATGTGCTTTTCTCACATGTGTCTGTATCCTCCAGGGTGTGTGCATATGAGGTTGTGGGGGGCAGTTGTGTGTGCCTGTGTGTCAAAGACTGTGGATGTGTTTTGAGGGAATAGGCCTAGAGGTATATTAGTTTTCAGTGCAGGGTCAACCGTGTATGTCTGTGCCAGAGACCTTCTATGTATTGTCTCACTGTGGGAGTGCTTGCAAGTTTAGCTGTGGGTGTTAGGTAGCCTGAGTGTGTGTGTGTGTGTGTGTGTGTGTGTGTATGGTGTAGTGTGTTCTGCGTGCTTGCATATGTGTGCGTGTGTGCGCTCTCTGAGACGCTCTCTGCACACACTCTCTGAGGTGGCTACCTGTGTGCCTGTTTGACTCAGAGTTTGTGTTTTGGTTACACGTTTCTGTATTCTCAGATGTGTGTGAGTGTGTGCATGCTCAGATGTGTGGGGGTCAGGTGTGCGTGCGTGTGTGTCAGAGGCTGTGGCTGTGGTTGGGTTTGTGTGTGTGTGTGTATGTCTGAGTGTGAGTTTTCCTGGGCACATGTGTGTGTATTTTTGGGATGGGCTAGGTGTGTAATCCTGTGCAGGGGACACATATGTATGTGGATGTATGTGCTTTGAATGTGTGTGAGTGGGGGCACCCAGCTTGGGACCCTATTGCTGGTCACGTGACCACTGGGTAGTCACAGAGGGGCAGAGGGCTATTATTTCCTGGGAAAAGAGCTGCTCAGAGAGGCTTCTGCACCTTACTTCCTGAAGCGTTGATCTTCCAGAGACCCTGTGGCAGAGAGAGGGCAGAGAACGAGCCCCTGAAGACAAAGAGCGAGAGAGGGGAGGACGGACGGGAGGGCATGAGGAAAGGACAGGCGGACAGGCGGATGGAGCCCTCTCCGTCCCGCTTCTGCAGAGCAGCCAAGGACAGGGACTGGGGGGAGCTGCGGCCGCACTTCCCAACCCCCATCCCCCAAGCAGGCAGACAGCTTCGGGGCCGCTGTCTCCTGGAATGACACTATTCTGCGAAGCCTGGGCTGAGGATTTCCACGCACACCTGACCAGGGTTCCCGGTGGTGCATCCGGTGTCCTCAGTCTTCGAGGATTGTGTTGGGGAAGGGGAAGGGACAGCTACTCCTTGACAAGCTTCAGGTACTGGGTGGAGAGCGTGGTGGAGGTGGCCACGGGATGGGCGTCTTAGTGTTAGTGGCCCGGGTGGGAGGGGAGTGGGGGGAGGGGGCGCAAGGACCCCATAGGTGGAGCCGAGGCCACCTTGGAGGAGGCCTACTGGCGGGCTCCCTGGTTGGCTCCTGTGGGGGTGAGGGGCGGGGCCAGAGAAGGCCCTGCCCAGCACCGTGTCAGTGGTTGGCCCCGGGGACCACCATCATCCTGGGCGTGGCTTGGGCGGGCTCACGTGACCCAAGCCCCATGCGTGTCTCTGCCACCTCTGCGCGGTCGCCGGCTTGCCTAAGTTAGCCTTGTGCACCTGCGTGGCCCAGGCCCACATCCGCTGTTAGGAAGCCGCTGTCCGCCGCCTTTCCTGGGCGCCAGAGCACTAGCTGCGGGGCTGTTTGGGGAGCCCCGTGCTCTCGCCTCCATCTCCTTCCTGCATTGCTGTCAGGGCTCACGGCCACGGCCACATGCAGAGCGGGGCGGGGTCCGGGGAAGACGGGGCTGCCCCAGAATCCTGGACCACCTTGGTCCCAGACGGGTGCCGTGAGGAGGCCGGGGCCCTCAGGGAGCCGGGGGCCGGGGAGGAAGCGGGGGCGCTGCAGGCCGTAGGGGCTGGGGGGATGGCGGCAGAGCCTGTGCGGGAGGCTGAGCCCCCGCAGGCCAGAGGCGAGGCCAGCCTGGGCGCGGAATTGGTGGCCTTGGTGGGGGACATAATGGCGGCGCCTGACCTTGGGGCAGAGGAAGTCGAGAGGGAGGAGGATCAAGAGGAACGGGAGGAGGACGAGGAGGTGAAGGAGGACGCAGAGGATGAAGGGAAGCACATTGAGCAGGTGGAAGGTCCTGAAGACGCTGGGGAGGGAGATGGGGAGGAGGATGCAGAGGGGCAGGGGGCTGAGGAGGTTAAGGAGGAAGGGGGGAAAGATGACAAGGAAGAGTCTGTTCAGGAAGAGGCTAAGGAGGAGGATGAGCAACTCAAGGAGGAAGAGAAGTCTGAGGAGGATTCTGTGGAAGATGGGGCTAAGGCTGAGGAGGCCAAAGAGGAGGATTTTGAAGAGGAGGTGGCTGAGGAAGTGGAGGCAGAGGAGGAGGAGGACAAGAGGGAAGAGGCCAGGGAGGAGAGCCAGGAGGAGGAAGAAGTGCAGGAGCTGCAGGAGAAGCAGGAAGGGGAAGAACAGGGAGGGGCACAGCCAGGTCTGGCCCCGTCCCCGCTCCAGGCCCTCCAGGCCCTGCAGTCAGAGCTGGAGCCGGTGAACAAGGACGCCAGCAGGGCCTACTCTCGGCTCAAGCTCAGGTTCTGGCAGAGGCGACGGCGTCACCTGGAACACCGAGGCGCCCTCATCCGGGGCATCCCTGGCTTCTGGGCCAAGGCTGTATCTTTGTTACCTTCATGGAGGGGCCCCGATGTGGCCGGGCTACAGCAGGAGACTCCTGTGGCAGGGGGCCCGTGTTTTGGTCGCCTGGATCATGCCTCGGTGATCAGGGCAGCCTTGAATTTCCTGGTTTGGGGTGGGGGGCCCCTAGTGGGGGCCTGCAGGTTGCCCTTGATGTCGCAGGAGGCCCTGAAACTCCACCAGTGGAGAAGGAGCAGAAGTCTGGGTCAGAATTAGGCATCAGCCCAGGGCCGCCTCACACAAAACAGCTCCACCCAAAGCTCAGGCTCCCCTGGGAATAATGCAGCAGCCTCGGGAATGTGAATGCCCACCTGGTCAGCCGGAAGCACCAATGCAGGCTGTCTGGAAATGAGCCAGTGCTGCCGAGCCATCATCCCAGGAGGATGTGCCTGAGAGGGGTGGCGTGGGCCTGGAGGGATGTTTCCGAGGATGCACAGCTTTTTCTGTGTTAGTGCCCAGCAGTGCTCTACCCAACTGACTAATGCAACAGGCGGTGAGTGGGCCCAGGGGGCCTTGACTAAGGCTGTGAGGAGGGAGTGGGCCCCAGTGGTAGGAGAGGGATGCAGGGTCCACCTGCTGTCCAGACTTGCTCTGTTGTTCTAGCTGTTTCATCTCTAGCCCTTGGAGAGTCCTTGACCCGAAGCAGTTTGTGAACCACCCACAGATGTCAGCCATGATCAGTGAGCAAGATAAAGGCATACTTGGCTCCATGACGGATTTGAAGGTCTGGCCAGGGGGATGGCAGAGGAGCGGGTAACAGAAGTGACTCAGTGACTCCTCCCCAAAGCCAGGAGGCTTTGGAATCTCTGCTGGACAGAGATTTCAAGCCTCTCCCTCACTTTGCCGCCCGGCAGGTGGAGGAACTCGAGTCTCCCCGTGATCGCCGCAAGATCCTGCTCTTCTTCTGCAAGAACTCCTACTTCTGCAATGAAGTTGTTGGGAAGGAGTATATCCTCAGGGCTGCTGGTAAGGGGCCTCTTTTTGGATGAGCGGCAGCAGGTGGAGGCGGCAGGGTTGAACCTGATGTGTCATGCAGCTGTCCAGCGCCTTCTCACATACCCGTCTTCCTGCAGGGTACGAGCCCTCTCATTCCACTCCCATCCAGTGGCACCGGAATTATGAACGGGAGGCTTATAGGCGCAGACACCACAACAGCAGCCTTAACTTCTTCAACTGGTTCTCTGACCACAGCTTTGCTGGGTCTAGCAGGATAGCTGAGGTGTGTCCCTGGGACAAACAGCGTACACATGAACCTGGCTGGCTTTCCCAGCTGCTTGGGATGGGCATCTGAGCCCTGCCCCGTATCCCCTGCCAGATCATCATGGACGACCTGTGGCCCAACCCCCTGCAGTACTACTTGAGGAAGAAGGCTCCAGTAGAGGGAACTGAGAGGAGGGCAGGTGAGACGCCCAGGGCGTGGGTGCGGAAAATGCTCCGTGCAGCTCTGTGGGAACTGGGCCTCACAAGTGCAGAAACTGAGGCTCTGAGGAACACTCAGAGGCAGTAGCCTCAGGTCAAAAGGGCATCACCGTGAGACAGGGAGACTGCAGAGGTGAAGTGTTGAACTGGTTCTGCCTGGGGAAGCTTGAGGTAGGCGGGGCCAGGCAGCATCAATGAGCAGAGCTGGGGAAGCAGAGTCCACTCAGCAGCTGCCCTTGTGGGAAGCGCCATTCCCTGGCCGTGGACTCCTGCTGGCAGGTCTACTGGCCACCACCTCACCTTTGTGCCCACCTCCATGCCTCCCACCACCCTTGGCATAGGAGTCCGGGTACCGTGGTGTAAAGGCTCACGTGTCGCCGCGTCACATTTCTGTGTTCACCAGCACGGTTGTCCCCTTCCTCTCTATGGGCAGTGTTCTGTGCCCAGCACAATCAACCCGAGAACTCTGGCCAGCGTGCACAGCTATGTTTAGCATGTGGGTGGAGGAAATGGAGGGCGGTCGCAGTCAGGGTCGGCGGGGGGCCGGGGGAGGATAACCACCGTTCCCCAGGAGGGCCTTGAAACCCTCAAGCAACCTTACATGTGGCCCACAGAGGATACATACGGGCCGCCCCCTCATGTGTGCCTGTGTGCGTGTGTGTCCGTGTGTCCCCGTGTGTGTGTACGTGTCCCTCCCAGAGAGCTTCAAGATGTTGAGATGAATATGCAGAAGCACCGCACTTGACCGGAGCCAGTCAGAACCTTCAGATGGAGCCGAATGGTCAGCCCGGTTCCTCAGCACAGGGAATACCTGAAGTCGGGTGCCGGGCTGAGACACAGCTAATTGAGGCCTCCTTGGAAAAATACTGAAAATTAGTAATACAATGTCTTCTGTGTTTATGTGTGTTAGTGTCTATATGCTCGCGCACCCTTCACTCCATGGAAAGGGGCCAGTGGGGTGCCTGAGCTCATGGGGTTCCCATCGGTGCTTCGTACTCTGCCTGGGCATCCCGGGTCCGTGGAAGGGATGGGCCCGTATGCTTGCCCAGATGTCTAGCTCACACATTCACTGGGACGGCATCCCAGGGAGCAGAGGTCTTTCCGCTGGGATGGGGGTGTGGGCAGGGAGAGGAGATGAGCACAAGGCCTGCTGACAGGGCTCATCTCTTCCCTGGGGAAATGAGAGAGGTCAAGGAAAAGGGGGGACACGCCAGGGCCAAACATGTCCAGTGCCCAGGTTTGGTGGATGGCGATGACGGTCCTCCAGAGATGCTCCTTGGTGGATGTCCTCAGACACACATCCACTAAACACATCACGGGGTGGGGACTGGTGTTCCATTACTCTGTTGAACCCCAGTGCCAGTGTCTCCGTTGGTCTAACAAGGGGTCCAGGCTTCTGCTGACATAGTCATCCTCTCAGCCCCAGGAAAAAGATCTTGAGAGACTGGTGGCCAATCCTTGTTGGAGGGACTGTTGGAGTGCGGACAGAGGGAGGTGGTAATATAGGAGAGGTGACACTCTCATTCTGGCCCAAGTGGCTGGGAGGA
>ML099227.1:77327-93215 GCA_003697995.1 Taxidea taxus jeffersonii
GTTGGGGTCCCCCGATGGTAAACAGAGGAGAGGGCGAGGGGTGGGAGGATTGCTGATGCAAGGACCAGTAAAGCCACCCCTGTGCTCTCTGACCCATGCTGACTCTGAGGCTGATATGCCTCTCTCTCCATGGTCTTAAGGCATCTGCCCAATGCCCTCCATCTGGTGAAGACTCCAAAAGGGAAATGCCACCAAGAGTGGCACCTAGTCCTCACCAACACCTCAGGGAACACGCGCCCCTGGATGGCGTCTGTGTGCACACAGGTGGCTTCCGGATGCGTGGGGCACCGTCCATCATCTGAGGTCTTAGCCTTCTGTGTGAAGGTCCATGGAAAGACCTGGCATGTACAGAGTACCTGTCACAGGCCTCACCCAGGAGGGTTTGGCAGTCAAACTTGTGGGTGCTTCTTGTCCCTTTAAGCATGCAGTGCAAATCGCCTGTTCCATGTCAGGCTGTGCAGTCAATGATCTGTATGACCTAGCCTTGCCCCGTCCGGGGTGGGTGGAGGGTGCCTGAGGCGCAGGAGGAAAGGCTTGTCTCTCTGGGAGGGTAGGGGATACCGGTCTTCCTGGACTCTAGATCTGGAAATGCCGGGGTATCCTTGATGAGCTCCCACATGCTGGCACCTGGCTCTGCTTGTGCTGGTCCGCTGAAAGTGTCATAGCTGCTGGACCTTCACTGAGCAAGACAACTCCCGTGTAGAACATTGCCTTAAGTGGTCCTCGGCCTGGGCCATTGTGGGGGCTGTTGCGTATTTCTCTATGTTTGTGGCGTTTGGTAGGCTTTGCCAAGGATGTGAAGCCTAGGGGAGAGGAAGGAACAGGGTCCCCCACTCCTAGGCACCTCCCACCTGGCTCTGGGCACTGGGCTGGTGTTGAAGCCTGGTCTGCCCCCTCCCCCAGCCTGGCCTGGCCTGGCCCAGAGAGAAGGAGATGCTGTGGAGGGCGGATCCTTTTGGAGATCAGGGAGCCCCAGATGCGAGGAGTCCATGGAGGGACAGCATCCCCAACACTAAAACGGGGAGCCACGACATCTAAGACAAATCCGCACTAGCATTCCGTTTTACCTCCTAGACAAGAGCATGAGGGTGTCCTCTCTAGCAGCCTCTCCAGGGCTGACTTTTGCTACACAAGCTGAAACAAAGCCACTAACCATGAAATTAACCATGAAACCTCAACCCAAGTTGAGGCAGTTAGCTCCAGATGCCAGCCCATCAGCCCCATGGACATGGTAGACAGGGGCACGATCAAAGACCTGACGGGGAACACCTTCACAGCGAATCCACAGGCGCCTCACTCTCGAGGTCCTTAAAAGAGCTCATAAAAAAACCTAAATTTGAATGGGAACACAAAGCCTTCTGGGGAGCCATAGCCCAGTAAATGTTGCCCCACTGCCCAGCACTCTCTTTCTGGTCTACTGCTTCCCTCCTCAAAGCAACGTGCCCAGGAACCTGGGCACTAAGGGAACAAAACTCCTGTAACCCGGAGTGCTATCTGATAGGAGAGGACCGCCCGAGGAAATGCCAGGCATCCTGCCTCCATGGCTCGGGAGCATGTGTGCCTGTCTCTGTCCACTCTGGAACTTCGTGTACTTGTCTGGGTAACGTGGGGGGCTGTCCCTCTTTGCCCATGTTTCTGGTCTTCTTGATCCTGCCTTGGCATGACTTGGTCTGGCTCTACCTGTGCCGTCACGTCTCCGATCTCACAACCGAGCTGATTCTGGATATGCAGTGGTGTTGGGCCCCCATAAGTGCCTTTGGCCCTGGTGAGTCTCTGCTTTGCTATAGCTGACTGGTTGTTGGCCTGACTTGTATTTATTATATGCATTCTATCTCTGAGGCAGTCTGCCTCTGAATTGGACCCCATTTCTTCCACTTTGGAGTCAGAACCCTCTTCTCCTTCAAAGGGTGTGGTGGAGCGTCTGTAGTCTTTGGTGAGCCCCGAGATGTCCTTGGCTGCTCGGGCCATAAGGTACTGAGGACATGTCCTTGGGTGTTTGCTGGAAGCAGTGGACATTCAGGTAATGGGCTGTGGATGGGAGAGACCTGTTCAGGACTTCTTGAATAAAAAATCTGGGTCATTGCTCTGGGGCGTCAGCATCCCCAGCACTTCTGGGGTGAGGGAACACATGTCAAAACTTTCAACACTAGTGAAGCCCAGGCACAGCTAGCTCAGAGCAGATATTGGAAGGAAATAATTATCTGGGAACATGGGGGAAGAGAGATAGTCTGACAACCCCCTTCCCTGTCCTGCATGGACAGTGTAGTTTCCCAAATTGTTCAGTGTAGACCCACAGTTTTGTATGTATAGGCAGGCTGAAACTCAGTGTGCAGGCAGCCTAGCTTCAGTGAACCCTGGGAGCCCAGACATGGTGCAGGTGTGCTGCAAACTCTGTCTCCACAGACCCTACCTAGGCATACCTGAAGCTCCTGGCCCAGGTGCCCTAAGACACCTTTCTTCCCTACCTGCCTCTCCCTTTCTATGCCCCCCCACCCCTGCTTCCTCCATTTCTCTCTCCTCTCTGTCCTCCTTCTGTGTCTCTTCTTCAGTTTCTGTCTCCTTGTGTGTATTTTCCTATGTCTGCCATGTCTCTGTGTGTGTGTGTTTGCAATCTTGTATATGTTGGGGCATGGCAGCTGCATGTTAGTGGATATTGAAGAGCATCTGAGTTTTACTACTAGAAAAAGTTGAAGAGGCCTCCACCATTGTGAGATATTGTTAAGCTAGTCTATATTTTCTCTGCCTGCACGGGACAGAAACGAGGAAAAGGATCACCAGGGGCAGCTCTAGAAAGTATGCTGCGCATACCTGCAGGTATAAGGAGAGGTCTTTAAGTAAGTTATGAAGCACTTTGCGTGTTGGCTTGTATCAGGGTCAAAGAAACTGGCAATGAGTTAATCAGCCCGGTGGGATCCTCCAAATCCCATCCTGTTGGATTCCATGTGTGGGGGTGATGTGTGGCATAGGGTAGGGCATGTCAGGGCTTGGTCTGCAGAGAGACTCCCACACTTCCTAGGTATGGTCTGGGGGTGGGGTGGATGGGAATAGGCAGAACTTCCTGTTGGGAGCATTTTTCTTTAGGGCAGGGCATTGGGTAGGATTCTGGTGAGTGGTGCCGTTATGACCCTGTGGTTCCTTGTGCCATCACATTCACATCACTTGGAGAACTTTGCCCAGTTCCCCTGCTCCTGGGCGTGTTCCCTGCATAGCTGTGATGCAACCCTGTGCATGCTTCTGGTCTGGTCCAGCACAAAACCAAGGTTCCTGGGAGGACCAAGCAGGACATGGTCGCTCACGGTCCCTGTGGACTCAAAACCCACCTGCAGATAACACCACCCACCTGCAGAAAATAGTTCCAGGTATGTGAGGGAAGGCAGGTGTGCACTGTGGGCTGTGTGTGTGCTGAGTGTGCCATATGTGAGGGAGCAGGTGTGGGTAGGTCTGTGTGTGTATGCATGCATGCGTGTGCATGTGTTTGTGTGGGTGTTTGTGTATGTGTGCAAGCACCTGTGGCTACCTGAGCACTCTTCTGAATTGGGGAAATCTGTGTATGCTTCTGAGCATGTGTGTAGACATGTGTGGCCTCTTTTGCTTACATGTGCGCAGAACATATTGTGTGCTTATGTGTTATGCATGTGTGTTTCATGTGCCGTGTGTGTGTGTGTGTGTGAAAAGTGTGAAAAGTGTGTATTCCTGCATTCCAGATACATATATGTTTGAGTTTTGTGCCTGTGTGTTTGCTTACACATGGGTGTGTGTTTGTGAGGCCTCATGTGACTGCATGCACATAGGGACTGTGTTTGTTCACGTGTGCTGCATGTGTATGTCGGCATATGCTCATATGTGTCTCTGAGTGTGGCCAAGTGTGCTTGCCTGTTGTGTGTGCGTAGGCTTCAAGTGCACACATATGTGATTTTGTGGTGAGCATGAATACCTGGTTGTTGGGCCCCATGTTTGTTTCATTATTGTGTGTTTACATGTGCAGTATTGTGTGTTTGCACAGGTGAGTGTCATCCCTGGTAGCAGGGACTATTTGTGTGTTACATATTTGTGTGCTTTTAAGCACACTTGCATTTGTGTATGCTTGCATGCAGAATTCTGTTTGCCTGTGTGAGGTTACCAGTGTTTGTATTCCATGTGTATTCATTTACAGGCACAGCTGGGTGTGTGATCCTGTAAGGTTACATATATGTGTGCCAGAGACCTTTTAGGTGAGTGTTTTCTGTGCATATCCTTGTGTGTGCATGCATGTTTGTTGTGTGTCTGTGTGTGCAGGAGCATGAGTGATTGTGTGTTTGTGTGTGTATCTGTGTGTGTTTCTATCACTACTCGTGCATGTCTCTGTGTTGGAGACTGTGTGAGTCTGTGCATATTTCATGAGCACAGGTGCATGTATTTACATGGTCACACATGCATACTCTGTGTCAGCAAATGTGTGTATGTGCGAGCTCTCTTTGTGTTTGCATTGACGTGTGTGTGTGTGTGTGACAATTGGGATTGCCTCTCTGCCCTAGAGCATGTGTTTTCATTGCATATCACCTGTTCTGTAAGCAACGTGTGTACGTGTGTGTGTGTGTGTGTGTGTGTGTGTGTGTGTGTTGCTTTGGGGATTTGTTTGTATGAAGTTGTGGTGGAGTGCTTTGGGGTGTTTTTGGGTGTGTGTTTAAATGTGCACTTCTGTGTACATTTGTGAGCTAAGGATGCATGCCTCTCTGCCAGAGATTGGATGTGTGTGTGTGTTTGAGCAGTTTAGTGTGCATTTCTATACTTCCTATATCACAGAAATTGTGTTTTTTTTCTCACATGTGTCTGTATCCTCAGGGATGTGTGCATATGAATGTGTGTGTAGGACAGTTGTGTATGCCTGTGTGTCAAAGACTGTGGATTTTTTTTTATTGTGTAAGTCCATGGGTGTATTTCCTTTTTGTGCAGGGTCAACTGTGTACACCTGAGCTGGAGACCTTGTATGTGTTGTCTGTGTGTGTGCTTTCAAGCACAGCTCTGTGTGTTTGGGTACATTTCTGAGTGTGCTGTGTGTGTGTGGGGGGGTGATGTGATGCCTTCAGTGTGTTTCCATCAGCACATGTGTATGTGGATGTGTGTGTGTGTGTGTGTGTGTGTGTGATTCAATGGCTATGTGTGCATTGCTGTATGACAGAGGCCATGTGTTTTCCTTATGTTTTGTGTCCTTAGGGGCATGTGTGTGTGTGTGCTTGTATACGTGTGCGTGTTCAGATGTGTGGGGGTCAGTTATCTATGCCTGTGTGCCAAAGGCTGTGGATGTGTTTGGGTGTGTGTGTGTGTGGCACATGTGTGCATTTTTGGGTGGTGCCAAATGTGCATGCCTATGCCAGAAATCTTGTTTGAGTGTTGTGTGTTGTGTGTTACGTGTTGTGTGTGTATTTGTGTGTGTTTGGAAGAGACTGTGTGTGCATGTGAGGGCTGGGGTGCATGCATGAGTTCAATATGGACTAGTGTATGTGTCGTGTGTTCCAATGGTTTGCATGAGTATGTGTGTGTATGCGTGTGCATGTGAGTGTGAGTGGTGCCTGCCAGTGTGGGTTTGCATGTACGTGTGTGTGTGTGTGTGTGTGTGTGTGTGTGTGTGTGCGCCATCTATTGCCTTTGTTCAGAGATCATGTGTGGGCATATGTAGCATATGCATATGTTTGCAGAAATACACCAGCAGAAAGGCCATCCTGGCATCTGTTCTCCTGTTTAGGACAGTCTTTTCCACCTCCTGTGTACCAGGCAGAGAAGATGGAAAGGAGAGGAGCTGGACCCATAAACATGTGTTCTCTGCCTCACTGAGGGGCACCAAGCTTGCTGTTTCCTGAGACAACAGGGGTTTCCCAGCAATATCTCTCAACAGTCCTGAGCTCTCCCCCCTTCACTCACGCTACACTCATCCCCTCTATGAGGTTCCTCACTACCCACACCACAGCTGGGCTTGGGACCATGTAATGTGTGCCCCACATCTCTCTTGCTTCTGCCAATAAATGGATCCTCATTGAGCCTCCCAGTGGCCTCTGTGGTGCTACACTGACATTTCAGGCTGTTTGGAGTCTGAATTCACTTTCTTGGTGAACTGTGTTTCCTCCTGGGAAACTAGGTGTAGGTTGAGGAGGGTTCAGCCTTTGGGCTCAGGTACCCCTGATGGCTTCATGGTTCAAGCCTGAACATCAGTAGGTCGGCCTGCTGTAGGTCAGTGTTGGGGATCTCAAGTCTGATATAGCCCCTCAGGGAGAATTCTAGGGTGGTGGAGAGCAGTGGGCCAAATGGGTGCTTTGGCCATTGTCATGTCTTATCATCTCCTTGATGCTTAAGCTAGAATGCAGCCTCACAGATCCTAAGACCAGTCCCTAGGATTCATCATGTGGACAAGAAGAGGTGAAGTCCCAGGCATCCTGAGGGTTGCAGCAGGTCTGCCAGGTAGGATCTGGACTCAGAGGTCCCAAGAATGTGCTGTACTCACCCCACCCACTTTCCCTGGAAACCCTCTGCGGCTCACTCCTCAGGACTTTCAGTAGGTCCTGCAAAGCTCTAAAGGAGAGATGAAAGGATGGATGGTGCCACTAAATTGCCTCCCACATGTCTCCTGTGAACAGGTGTCCTGCTGCCTTGACTGAGGGATGTCCCATATGCCTTGGAAGGAGGTGTTTAGGATTGGACACATGCCTCAGGTAGCATGGCTTAAGCCGTTCATCACATCATAAGGACATTGGGTTTCCTCCCAGTACCTTATGGGGCAAACAAGGTGATGTGGCTCAAGATCATCTCCCTGGAGTACCCAGTTCCACAGAGCAGGAGACACCTGTCAGCCCCGCTGGGGCATTACAACTAGACTCCAATATTGTTGTAGACATGGTTCCAAGTGAATGGGCCTAACCTTATTGCTCCTGGAGTCTCAGGGGCCCTGGGACCTGGAGTAGGTAGTATTTTGTGGTGACATAGTCTCCCCCTGAACCCATTGGGGGATTATGGGCTTTCTGGGGAGATGAGTTTGTTGAGGTCGGTTCTGGCCAGGGTCTACATGCCATCCTTCCAAGTGAGGAAAGCTCCTGGGTTCACATTTGCACATCTTCTTCTCCCTTTCTCGGGGGGGGGGGGGCAAGTTTGCATCTCTCTCTGGGCTTCAAACCAACATTCTCTCTGACGCTTAAGGCCCACATCCCCCTGTCACTGTCTGCCTGTGTCTCTAAGGGATTCTCCTGGTGGAAGCTCTGGCAAACACTTTCATTTGGTTACTGCCATCCTGGAGCTGTCAGCAGGACCATAGAGTTTGGGCTTTTACATGGAGAATGAAGACAGAACGTTCCCAAGGTCCTGGGGTCCCAGGGTCCCCACAGCTGAGTGAGATGGCAAAAGACACCAGGCAGGTTCAGTAAACACATAGCATGGCACAAGAAAGCTGAACACCTCCTGAAGGAGATCATCAATTTCAGGGGCTTAATGGCCAGAGCTGTAGGGAGACTGATATTTGTTACAGGACTGGAGGGCCCAGAGCAATGGGCTTCTCTGGATGTGGCCTTGCAGGTGAGGGATGGGATGCCCATCATGTGTGTGTGATTTCCAGTACATGTATCGAGGCAATGTGAACAAGAGGCAAGGGAGATCCACTTGAGATTTAGCCTCCCATGATGTCTCCATTCCACACTGCACAGCTCTTGTCCTGGGTCCCCTTTCATTTTTCTTCCCTAGCAAGGACTATGCCAGATGTCTGTCATTGCATGAATGTCTCCCTGGTTTGGATGTGGACATCATCCACATGATGGCTAAAGAGATGGAAATCACAACCCAAGACAGTGGGAGTACATATGAAATCCACTCTGCTGGAAACCCATCCAAATGCAGTCAGACACATAATAGGTCTGTCTGTTCCACACTTCCATATGCAGGTGTGTGTACATGGAAGGCAATGCCTGTGTACCCCTTTCCATGGTGTTACATCCAACTGCATACACATTCGCCTGGGGCACACACAGAAACCTTGGTCTGAACAGGTGGCTTTGTAAGCACACAGGTGTACTGAACAGCAGTAGCAACTTAGAATGTAGCCGGCATGACCTCTGCATAGCTGGAACTGAGGAGACGAGGGATGTCAACCTTTCTGCCTCTGTGATAGCATTGGTCCAGCCTCCCTAGGAGTGGAGCCATGGCATAGTGCCATGTATCCTTTGCTGATATAGGAGGCAGAGCCAAAGATCTGTGCAAGGGCACAGAAGAAACTGTGGCTTCAAGAGTCTGTATGGACCTGCTGGGTACAGGTAGAGGATGCAAACTCAGCAGGCACCTTCATGTCCAGGGCATGGCACATGTGGCACTCTGATGACTGAGGGGACTGAGACGTGGTATAAGAAGACCCTATGATAAGCAGGAATAAGAAAAGTAGGAAGTACAAAATCTGTAAAATTAGGTATATTTATAAGTATACATAAAGGATTCACAAAATAAGAGAATGCAAAGTATGACTTCATACTCTGAAGTATGAAGTATGACTTCATAAATTGTTGGAGAAATGGAGTAAAACTTTAGTGATTTTAGAATGGGTTCAAACTTAAGGGGCATCAATTTAATATAGACTTCTATATGCAAAATGTTGCACATAAACCTCATAGTAACCACAAATCCAGCACCAAAAATAGACATGCCAAAAAGAAAAGTAATCCAAGTATATTACTAAAGAAAACATGCAAACCCTGAGACAGGTAGAGAAGAGACAAACAAACAAACAAACAAACAAACCTACAAAAAAAAGCATTAAACAAGTAACAAATCTGGAAGTAAGTACATACCTATCAAATAATTTGCTTCTAAATGAATTAAACACTTCAATTCATGTTGGAAAGACATTAAATTTTGAATCCAACAGCCAAGAAGGAATTCTCAAGACATCTGTAGTGTAAAAAGGTGATTTTATTGAAGCACAGAAGCAGGAGTAATGGGCAGAAAGAGTTTCACCTGTGTCATGAAGAGGGGTATATTTTATACTTTCAAGTTGGGAGGGGGTTAGTAATAATGTAAGTCGCTAAAAAATTTTGGAAACAAAGTTCTCAGGACCTTGATGGGGGCTACAAATTGGGAAAATTCATTTATTTCCACCTAATGGAACCTGAGTTATGAGACACTTCAGATGTGTATCAGTGGACCATATACTTGGGGATGATTGTCAACACCTATCTTGGGTGGGGGGTAGAGGTAAAGGATGTTTCCAAAGCAATTTTTATACACTAAAGTAAACTTAGAGGATCCTGATGAGGAAGGGTGTTGGTCAGGCTAGGATTTTATTTTGCCCTTAGCAAAGGATCATCATGAAGGCAACTGATTCCCTAGTGGAATATCACTCTTCCTGTTTCAAGGACATGCCAGTGGGCTGTAGGTGGTGAGTAAATTTAATGATTTTTCTTCTGTCTTTGTTTCCCACATCACACTCAAATGGCATAGAGTGTCAGAATGGATAAACTAACAAGACCCATCCAAATGTTGCTCCCAAGAGACTAATTTTAGACCTAAAGTCATATGCAGATTGAAATTGAGGGCCTGCAGAAACACTTGCCATGCAAACAGAAGTGAAGAGAACTCCAGGGTACCAACCAATACCTATATAAACAAAATGGATTCTAAAAACAAAACAAAACAAAATCTTTTTAAAAATATTTTATTTATATTTTTGAGAGAAAGGATGAGAAAGGGAGAGAGAGAGAGAGAGAGATTAGGAGCAGGGGGAGGAGTAGGGGGAGAAGCAGATTCCCCTCTGATCAGGGATCCAGATGCTGGACCTGAGCTGAAGGCAGAAACTTAAGTGAATGAGCCTCCCATGCACCCAACGAAATAGGTTTTAGGACAAAGCCTATAATAAGAGAAAAATAAGGACACTACATAATCATAAAGGGAATAATCCAGGAAATATATAACAATTATGAATATTTGTGAACACAAAATGATCACCCAAATACATCAAGAAACTTAGAGAAAATATAAAGGAAATAGTGGATTGTAAAACAATAATAGCAGGGGAGTTTAATACACAACTATGTATGAATACATTGATGTATCAACGGACAGATCATCTAGACAGAAAACCATGAGAAATAAGGGGCTTTACATGACGTGTGTGGAGAGATGGATCTAACAAATGTGTTCAGATTATTCCGACCTAAAACAACAGAGTACATATTCTTTTCAACTGCACATGGAGCATCCTCCAGAACAGATCACATACTAACTCACAAAAGAAGTCTCAACAATTTTTTGAAAAGTCCAAGACATACTATCCATCTTTTCTGACCATATGGTATGGAATGATAAGTCAATCGCAAGAAAAAATCTGGAAAGCACATAAATACATGGAGGATAGATATCATGGTACTGAACAAATAATGGGTCAACCAAGAAGTCAAAGAAGTTGTTAAAAAAGCACGTGGAAACTAACAAAAATTAAAATGCAATGCTTCAACACTTTTTGGATGTATCAAAGTGGTATTAATAGGGAAGTTTGTAGCAATGTAGCTTTACTTCAAGAAGCAAGAACATTTCTAATAACCTAATTTCTAATAACCTTCCATGTGAAGGAGGTAGAAAAAGAAGAGAAAAAAAAGCCACAAGAATTAAAGAAATAATGGTTAATGACAATTTTAAATAGTCCACTGGGGAGAGGGTTTTCATGTAAAGTGAATTTCCTGAGGCAGTTAGTGTTATCTTCTCTTTATTGTTATTTTTATTATGTTGTGTAAGTTATGTTATGTCATTCACATGCAGGAGTCTCTTAATCTCAAAAAGCAAAAGTAAAAAATATCCCCTTAAATATATTAGTGATCATATTAATTCTTGAACAATATTATAGGTTATAAATATTTTTTTAATTTATTTGACAGACAGAGATCACAGGTAGGCAGAGAGTTAGGCAGAGACAGAGGAAGGGAAGCCGGCTCCCTGCTGAGCAGAGAGCCCATGCGGGGCTTGATCCAGGAACCTGAAATCATGACCCTAGCTGAAGGCATAGGCGCCCCTGGGTTATAAATATTTTAAAAAATAAATAGTGTTTAGAATAGTAAGCAAAATAGTAACTCAAATACAATAGAATACATCAATGAATACTGTAGGCCATTCTTTGAAAAGATCAACAAAATCAATAAACCTCCAGTTAGTGTTATCAGTGAGAGGGAGGGAGAGGGAAAAGGAGAGGAAGACAGAGAGAAAGAAAAAATACTTATATTCAGAAATTATAGGACAAATAACTGATACCACAGAAATACAAAGAGTGATAAGAGAATATTTTGAAAAATTACATGCTGAAAAGTTAAACAACTTAGGAGAAATGGATAGCTTCCAATAATCATAAAACCTGCCAAAACTGAAGCAGGAGGAAATTTGAACATACAAATTACCAGAAATAAAATGGAATCAGTTTAAAAACAATCACCACCACCACCAACAACAACAAAAACAAAACAGACCACAAACAAAATGGTTTCACAGGAAATTTCTACCTGACACTTAAAGACAAATTAATACCTATTTCTCTCAAAATATCCCCCAGAAAAAGAGGATGTAAATCTTGCAAATTAATTATATGAGGCTGGCATTACCTTAATTCCAAAATGACACTTAAAAAAAAAAAAAAACTAAAAAGATACTACAATGTCTCTAGATGCAAAATATATAGATAACCTAGATAGAAAGATCCTCAACAAATTTTTGGCAAACTAAGTCCAGCAATACATTTAAAATGTCCTTTATCTCAAATAAAGGGATTTATTCCTGGGATCAAACCATGCAAGTTTGGCTCAATTTGTAAATCAATCACTGTGAAACATCCCAACAACAAAAGGACAAGAAAACCATATGATCATTTTAGTAAGTGCAGACAGAGAATTTGACAAAGTACAACATACATTCATGATAAGATAACTCAATAGGGTAGGGTGAGAGGTAACACCCCTCAACATTACAAAGGCCATGTATTAAAAATCCCACATCTGGGACGCCTGGGTGGCTCAGTTGGTTAAGCAGCTGCCTTCGGCTCAGGTCATGATCCCAGCGTCCTGGGATGGAGTCCCACATCAGGCTCCTTGCTCGGCGGGGAGCCTGCTTCTCCCTCTGCTCTGCCTGCCTCTCTGTCTGCCTGTGCTCGCTCTCTCTCTAACTAATGAATAAATAAAAATCTTAAAAAAAAAATCCCACATCTAACATCATCCTCAGTAGAAAAAAAATCAACAACAACAACAACAAACTGAGACTTTTCCTTAAGGTCAGGAACAAGACACTCTCACTAGAAAGATTACCAAATAAAGCCTAAAAACAGCAAAACAGGGAAATAAAGATTAGAGCCAAAGTAAACAATATAGAAACAACAACAACAAAACCAGTACAGATCAACAAAACTGAGGGCTGATTCATAGAAAGAATGAATAAAATTGTTAAGCCCACAGCCAGACTTACCAACAGAAAAGAGAAATGACATGAATAGGTAAAATCACAAATGAAAGAGGGAAGGTCACAACAAATGCCATAGAAATACAATTATAACAGAATACTATGAAAAATCCTATGGCAAGAAACTGAGCAACCCAGAAGAAATGGGCAGATTCCTAGAAACATATACAAACTACCAAAATTGAGGGGCACCTGGGTGGCTCAGTGGGTTAAAGCCTCTGCTTTCAGCTCAGGTCATGATCCCAGGGTCCTGGGATTGAGCCCTGCATCGGGCTTTCTGCTCTGTGGAGAGCCTGCTTCCTCCTCTCTCTCCCTGCCTGCCTCTCTTGCCTACTTGTGATCTCTGTCTGTCAAATAAATAAATAAAATATTTAAAACAAACTACCAAAATTGAAACAGGAAGAAATGGAAAATTTGAACAGAGCCACAGCCAACAAAAAAAATTACAATAGTAATAAAAAAAAAAAACTCACAACAAACAAAAGTCCTGGGCCAAATGGCTTTCCAGGAGAACTCTATCAGACATTTAAAAAAGACTCCATGCCTACTTTTCTCCAACTGTTCCCAGAAAAATGTAGAAATGTAAGTAAAACTTCCCAGCTCCTTCTATGAAGCCAGCACTACCATGAATCTAAATCCAGGCACATACCCCACTAAAAAGGAGAACTACAGGCCAATTATCTTGATGAACCTGGATGCAATAATGCTCAGTCAGATACTCCCAAATCAGATTCAACAATACCTTAAAAGGATTTTTCACCACAATCAAGTGGGATTATTCATGACCTGCAGGCATGGTTCAGTGTTTGTAAATCAATCCATGTGATAGGTCACATTAATAAGAGAAATGAGCAAAGCCATATGGTCCTCTCACTAAATAAATAAATAAATAAATAAATAAATAAATAAATAAATAAATAAATAATTGATAAAATGCAGCATCCTTTCTTAATAAAAAACATCAACAAAGTAGGGATAGGTGCCAAAACACATCATAATGACCATAGCTATTATTGTCCTTAAGGGGGAAAACCTGAGAAACTTTCCCCTACTTACAATCAGGAACCAGACAAGGATGTCCACTCTCACCGTTACTATAAGATAGTAATTTGGTATTAGTAAGTTTGTATGTTTCTAGGAATCTGCCCATTTCTTCCAGTACTTAACATAGAACTGGAATTCTTGACCTCACCAATCAGACAACAAAGAGAATTAAAAGGTATCCAAATTGGCAAGGGAGAAGTCAAATATCACTACTTATGACATATTACAGGATACTTATGGCATATGACAGGATCCTCTATGTAGAAAACTCAAATAATTGCTAACACTCATACATGAATTCAATAAAGTCACAAGATACACACTCTATGTGCAGAAATCTCTTACAATTCTACACACTAGTAATGAAGCAGTATAAAAAGAAATGAAGGAATCCAACCCATTTGCAATTGCACCCAAACCAATAGCATACCCAGGAATAATCTTAACTACAGAGGTAAACGTTTTGTACTCTGAAAACTATAGAACACTCATGAGGGAAATTGAAGAAGACACAAAGGAATGGAAAAGTACTCCAGGTTCATGGAGTACAAGTAAAAACATTTTCAAAATGTGTATACTACACAAAGAAATCTGCACATTTAATTAAATCCCTATAAAAATACCACTGGCATATTTCCTGGATCTAGGACAAAGAATCCTAAAATTGGATTTTTGTGTCCACAAAATACCATAAAGAGCCAAAGCAATCCTTAAAAATCCAGCACCAGGTTTTCATATTTCATATTATATTACAAAGGTGTGATCATCAGTACTGGCATTAAAAACAGACACTTGGATCAATAGAACAGAATAGAAAGCCCAGAAATGGACTTCAACCATGTGGTCAACTAATCTTTGATGAATCAGAGAAGAGTATCCACAGCATGAAAAGATGCACTATCTTCAACAAATGGCACTAGGAGAACAGGAGGGCAATATCCAGAAGAACAAATATGAGCCATTTTGTTACACCATCACAAAAATAAGCTCAACATGGACTCAAAAGACATGAATGTGAGGCAGGAAACCATCAAAATCCTAGAGGCAACTGCTTTGACCTCAGCTGTAGCAAATTCCTGCTAGATACATTGCTGGAGGCAAGGGAAACAAAAACAGAAATAAATAATTGGAACCTCAACAAGGTAAAAAACTTCTGCACAGGGACGTCTGGATGGCTCAGTTGGTTAAGCGGCTGTCTTCCATTCAGGCCATGATCTCAGCGTCCTGGGATCCGAGTCCCACATCGGGCTCCTTGCTCGGCAGGGAGACTGCTTCTCCCTCTGCCTCTGCCTGCCACTCTGTCTGCCTGTGCTCTCACTCTCTCTCTAACAAATAAATAAATAAAATCTTAAAAAAAAAAAAAAAGCTTCGCACAGCAAAGGAAACAATAAAAAATAAGTTGTAGCATTCAGAATGGGCAAAGATATTTGCAAACATATTTGATAGAAGATTAGTATCCAAAATCTGTAAGGAAGTTATCAAACTCAATACCCCCAAATAAACAATCATGTGAATATATGGGCAGAAAACATGAATAGACACCTTTTCAAAGAATACATCCAGATGGCTAATAAACACTTGAAAAGGTGCTCCCCATCACTCATCATCAGGGAAATAAAAATGAAAACCACAATGAGATACCACTTCACACCTATCAGACTGTCTCAGTTAATGATACAGGAAACAATAGTTTTTGGCAAGGATGCAGACAAAAGGAGCCTTCTTGCGCTGTTGGTGGGAATGCAAACTGAGGCATCCATTCTAAAGAACAGCATGGAGATTACTCCAAACATTAAAAATAGAATTACCCTATGACACAGCAAATGAACTTCTAGATATTTATTTATTTTAAGGATACAAAAATATAGATTTAAAGGGAACATTCAACCAACTGTTTATGGCTGCATTATCAGCAGTAGCCAAACTATGGAAAGAGGTCTAATATCCTCGGTGGATGAATGGATACACAAAATGAAATATTACTCAGCCATTGAAAATAATGAAACCTTGCCATTTACAATATTGTGGAAGGGGCTGAAATGTGTTATGCTAAGTGAAATAAATCAGGGAGAGAAAGAGAAATACCATATGTTGTCCCCCTTAATTGTGGATTTTAGGAAAGAGAACAAATGATCATATGGGAAGGGGGGAAAGGAAATAAGAGGGAAAAAAACACAAGAGACTCTTGTTGGTGGAGAAAAAAATGAGGGTTGTTGGAGGGAGGTGCGTGGGGGATAGGCTGAGAGGATGATGGGCATTAAGGAGGGCACTTGTGATGAGCACTGGGTGTTGTATATAATCGATGAATCACCAAATTCTACTCCAGAAGCAAATTTCTGCAGTGTATTTTCACAAACTAAAATTTAAATTAAAAAAAAATAAGAAGATCCAGATTGTCCAATTTGTTGG
>RCUC01118669.1:0-32246 GCA_003697995.1 Taxidea taxus jeffersonii
TAGATGAATAAAATCTTCAAAAAAAGATTTTATTCATTTATTTGACAGACATCACAAGGACGCAGGTAGAGAGAGTGGAGGAAGCAGGCTCCCTGCGGAGCAGAGAGCCCAATGTGGGTCTCAATCCCAGGACCCTGGGATCACGACCTGAGCTGAAGGCAGAGGCTTTAACCCACTGAGCCACCCACGCACCCCCCAAATTTTCACTAAAGCAGAAATTCAGAGACTTTTTTCAGTTAGGTAGAATTTAGTGAATGTTACCTGAAATTGGACTGAAAATTACTTCTTTAGTTTTAAGCAAAAGTTAGGAAGTAGTCTAAGATATTCAAGTGATGTAACTCTTATCATTTAAACTAGCTCATTTGCCCTTTTCTTCACAATACAGGCACAGGGACACACTCATTTTAGGATAAGATCAAGAAATAATTTGATATTAAAATGATTAAAAATCTCATTTACTCAAAATGACTGCTATAAATGGAGATTATTCTCAAAATTGCTATAGAAAACAATTTATATTCATGTGTAGATACAGTTTTATTTACAAATATCAGAGTTTACAATGTACTTTGTTTCAAACTACTGCCATAAGTTGAAATTACTTCTCTACTACTATAGAGAGCTACATTAATGATCATATGTAGATATAGTTGAAGCTCTGAATGTTAGTGAGTGTATCAAGTAATTTGTCTTGAAGTATAGCCTTATAAAAGGAAATTACTTCATAACCATTTGAGAGCTTAATTACAAATCACACATAGATACAGTTTTAGTTACAAATATTAGAGTTTATTGTGTAATACTTGGAAATAATTGCACTCTAAAAACATTTTCAACAATTCTTGAAAACCAAATGCTTAACAAAGACCATAAAATGTTCACCATAACAATACTTTAACAATTCTGTTTACTAAAACAGGAACAATAATAAAAAAATGATGTGGATATCAGCAGTGCTTATATTCTCTCCCAGAAAGGCATAGGAGTCTCAATAATATTCCCATTGGTCTAAAAGCAGGGCTGTCTGCCAGAGTCCTGACTCATAAGCAGCCTGTTGGCCATATTTAGCAGAGGAGCTGGCAGTTGATCAGCTGCGCTCTGAAAATAAATATCCTATCATTGTTGACAACGAAAATCACCACAGTTTAGAGAATATCTAAGACTATACCATAATTCACATTAAGTAAGATACACTATGCATTTGTGAAAAACCTTAATATAAACATACAGTGTCATGACGTATGTCCTCATGGAATTTAGTTAAGCAGGTATTTAATACCTGATCCTCATTGCAGTCAACTCAACCATTTGAAGCTGATTATCCAGTTTCTGTGTTAGCCATGTCTTGCTTTTTCTCCTAGTGCTTCCTCTGGCTGAAAGCCTTTTGACCATCTCACTACTCATTAGCACCTGCAAAGGATAACTGAAAGCAGATGAACTCAAACCACTCAATTACTTCTCATTAGCAGCTCTACTGAAGGGTTCTTCCAGAAGGTGATTGCAAGTATTAGGTAAAATTACGGTCTGGATTATCAGTGGATTTCAATATCCATGTTGTTTCTGTCCCTCCTGACCTTGCATAATCTAGAGTTAGCCATATATACATTATTTGTCTTACCATATGAAGAAAAAAGTGGATTTTAAAAGGAAAATTAAAGATACTGGGTATCTGTTCTCCTGTTGAAGATTTTGCCTAGTCCCTTTATTGCATAGCTAACAGGCACATAAGGTTCTGTGAGAATTCATACTAACTGTAATTTTTTTAAATTTTAATTTTAATTGGTAAAACCCTGAAAGTAATTTTATGGACATGTGGGTATTTAGCCACATTTCTCATATTTCAAAGGCTTTTTGAGAGCATTTTAAACTCTTAATTTGGCAACTCCTTACCTACAGTAATCTCAATCAGAAACACTGTAGTCAGGGGGCTCCTGGGTGGCTCAGTGGCTTAAGCCTCTGCCTTAGGCTCGGGTCATGATTTCAGGGTCCTGGGATCAAGCCCCACAATGGACTCTATGCTCAGCGGGGAGCCTGCTTCCTCCTCTCTCTCTGCCTACTTGTGATCTCTGTCTGTCAAATAAATAAATAAAATCTTTAAAAAGAAAAAAGAGGGGTGCCTGGGTGGCTCAGTGGGTTAAGGCCTCTGCCTTTGGCTCGGGTCATGATCCCAGGTTCCTGGGATCCAGCCCCGCATCGGAGCTTTCTGCTTGGCAAGGAGCCTGCTTCCCTTCCTCTATCTCTGCCTGCCTCTCTGCCTGCCTCTCTGCCTACTTGTGATCTCTGTCTGTCAAATAAATAAATAAAATCTTAAAAAAAAAGAAAAGAAAAAGAAATACTGTAGTCAGGGAGTACCAGTAATAATATGCAATTAAAGGTGTATCCTAGGATGCATGAAGAAGAGTATGTCTCCAGTGAAAACAAGAAATATATATCTTTCTAAATCATGAAATACTTCAGTCTACTATAATCTTTGTTGTTCTATGCATTTGAACATTTTAATTACAAAAGAATTACATGTTATTTTAGAAAATAGAGATAAGCATAAAAATTGCCCATAATCTCACCAGTGATAACCAATTGCGATTTTGTGGTAAATGCTTACAGAACTTTTCTGTTCATAAATCAATTAACTCACCATCCTCCAAGTGAAGTCATATGTAATTTTGTTTTCTAACTTGTTTTTTCACTTAATATGTTGGGCAGTTTTTTCTATGTTGGTAAATACACTTTTATAATACTCTTTGAATCAGATACACAATATTCCATTATATGAGTATGTCATAATTCATTTAAATATTCTAGGTTTAGATATTCAAATGGTCTCCAGTTTTTGTTATAGTAACAAAAGTGATAAGAAACACTCCAGGATATAAATTTTGTGTGCATTCTCAATATTACCTCAAAAGAAAAGAAGAAATGAAATGCTAGATCAAAGGATATGTGTGTGTCCAAATATTTTTTGCTTAACCAATGCCCAAATAGTAGCCACACTAAGATTGTACAGATTTTTTACAAGAGTGATATCAGTAATGTACTCCTTAGGATTTAATATGTGGAAAGTAGTGTAACTTCTGAGGTGTATGTGTGTTTGTTTGTGAATGTGTATGTGTGTGTAACCTTTTAGTTTAATATTGTGTGGGCTGTCACATTGATCTTTTTTGTTAGCGGTTTCCACTTCATGCACATATGTATATTTAAATCTTATAGTTTACTGGTATCAATCAATTTAAAAGAATAGATAGGCACCAAAAATACTTAATTTCTCTTGATGAATTATTATGATAAAACACTAAATGAACTTATCTTAATGTGCTCAAATAATCTACTGTAATAAAATCTATTGTTCCCTTGATAAATATTCTGAATATCCTTTGTACTACATTATATTCAATCTCAAAAGTAAAAACAAACCAAAAAATATCTACTTACAGGTTTTTTTTAACTAACAACCAACAGTGAAGTAATTTATATCCATTACTACCACCACCTCATACCCCCTAAGGGAGAAACATATTATCTGAAAACATACTGAAATCTACAACATATTTTTTAACATCTGCAATCTTCCTACATACCAAGTCTTTTCCATCTCAGTAAATGGTATCTCCTTCCCTCCATCTGCTTAGGTTAAACACATTGGTGTCATCCTTGACTCTCCTTCTCTCACATGCCATATCCAATCCATCAAGAAATCCCATTGGCTATGCATTCAAATTATACCCTCAGTTTATCCAGTTCTCAAAATCTCCACTACTACTACCCAGGTTCAATCACTATCATCTATCTTCTCAATTACTATATTAGTCTCTTAACTGATCTTCCTTCTTTGACCTCTTGTACTCCTATAGTTAATTTTTCACATATCCCAAGAGATTCCATTAAAAATATGTGTCAGATCAAATCATTCCTCTCCTTAAAACCTTTTTTTTTTTTTAAGATTTTATTTATTTATTTGTCAGAGAGAGAGAGAGACTGCGCGAGAGCAAGCACAGGCAGACAGAGAGGCAGGCAGAGGCAGAGGGAGAAGCAGGCTCCCGGCCGAGCAAGGAACCCAATGTGGGACTCGATCCCAGGACAGGACGCTGGGATCATGACCTGAGCCGAAGGCAGCCGCTTAACCAACTGAGCCACCCAGGCGTCCCTCCTTAAAACGTTTTAATGGCATCCCACCTCACTTGGAGTCAAAGCCAAAATCCTTACAATAAACAACAGGACCCTATGGAACACCCTCACCCTTCAGCACTCTTTTAACCCCTCTGCTGTTGCTCCCCTCACTTTTCATTTCATGTCAGGTACAATGGTCTCCATTTTATTTGTCTAATAAGTAGCAGCTGTAAAGAAATTGCACTTAAAAACGAACTTGTGTTTAAAGTTAGTTTCTACATGGCTACAGAAGTAATAGTTAATAAACAATCCATTGAAATGAGCTCAGTGTGTCTTGTGCCCTTTACTCACCCACTGTGGAACATCTCATAGTCATTTCTTAAATTTCACTCAACAGATTCATTCATATAGTAAATACTTATTGAGCCAATTATGTCCAGGCTAGGCATATATCAATAAACAAAACAGACAAAAGCTTCTACCTTAGCAGAGTTTTAATTCTATAGGGGAGGAAGAGAGATCACATACTAAGTAAATTGTGAGGCATGCTAGAAAGTAATAATGTAGTGAAACAATATAGAACAGGGATATGGAATTAGGAACTTGCACATGTATGTATGTATAAGTGTTGTATGTATGGACAGTTGTACTGTTGTTCCTTGCCACAGTAGCATAGATTTGACATATTTTTGCGTTGTACTTTGTATAGGTCATAGGATCTGTCTACGTGCAATATCCTGGTTTCTGACATGATTCCCCCATAAACTGGCTATTTTATGAGGTAATCTTCCTGTACTTTCCAGCATGACCTCTTCCTTAAATTTACTTTTACTCATTTTATTGCTTTAATAGCTAACACATTTATCTCCCTGCCCTCTGGGCCACTGATAGTAATTATGACTGGCACCTTAAGAATTTGTTGGTGATCTTCTACCACAACCACTTCTTGCATTCTATTTGGTCTTCTTGTTTATGCATCAGGCCTGCCTGTGGCAGTCAGTGATACCCACATGCATTCCTTAACCCCACAAGTTTGACTGAAACTGCCACAGTCAGAAATGACTTATTGATCTGCAAAGAATTAGATATGGTGAGTCAACTGGTTATTTTTTTTTTAGCAATGTGTCCAATTCTGGTGAGAACCAGTGTATTTATGTTTATTATCAGTCCATTACTGATCCTGAAGATGTGCAAATATCCAGGATAGTTCTGGGCTTCCATGATTTTTTTAATCCTGAGATTTTGGCCAACTGTGAGACAAAGCTTTGAGATATTCCCAAGGGTTTCAAGAAAAACTGAATTTTTAATATCTACTGAAGAGTCTGACTGTTTAGAAAAGAGAAATTTAATTGACATCTATTTAGGAGATTCTGCCTGGAGACAAGCTATGGAAAAATATAGCTCCACTAGAAACTGTTCCCTTTTCTCTCCTCAGAACTCTGATTTTCTCCTAGTTCATCCATGTTCACAAGTGTTTTAAGTGGATTAATTAGTGCTTGAGAAGCATGTTTATAAATGAAAAGTAGCTAAGTACTAATATAATCTTTTAAACTCTGGATGTTTACCCTTTTTTATTCATATTACAGTTCTAATTTCATACTTTTTTCCATAGTGTCAGAATGTAGGTGAGCTCCTAAAATAGACAGTTACTAGGACTAAAACTGTTATATAACTGAATATGCAAAATAGCTCTGGAAAAGGAATACAGAAATTGACTTGATAGTAACAATGGCCTATTCTTTTAAAAGGATTCTTGTTTATTCAATGTCATCACACATAGTTTTTCAGAGATTTGGAAATAAGAGTATTTTGTATTTGGCATAGTACAAAAATAGTCATCACAGATAGCTACAATGCCATAGAAAGTTTGTTTCAAAACTCAGATTTGGAATTAGAGTTTAGCAATAGGTCACACTAATCTTCATGAAAATCTTGGTATTTTAACTCTCTTCCTCTTTCCTTAAAATTTTCATTATGTTTTTACAAATAAAGCTTAACAGGTTGTTATGAGATATTTCTCCTCCAAGACTGATTTAAAACTATTCCTTTGGATTTATGACCAAGAGTTTTTGAGGGAAACAAGTCAAAGTATTAAACCTACAGGCAATGAAAAAATACCATTGAATTATAATGATTTCTTATCCCATTTCACCTCTTCCAAGTATCTTGGGGAAAAAAATGTAAAAGCTAATAATATGAGCTGAAGCTACCAAGTTTTAAAACAGGAAGGTTATTGAAAGGTGGCTGAAAAAGTATGTGGGTGTATCATTGTTTCTAACTTTGAACAAGTTTAAGCTTTGGTAGCTGCTCTATAATTAGTATCTAGATACCATAATACAGAAAGATTTGTTAGTTTGCTGTATCTAACCTGATCAGAATGAGGATCTACTGTTTTTCGTAATATAAATAACAGTCATTTAATGGTCTTCTGGGCTAGCTGTATGCATTACAATGTTAAGGAAACCAAAAATTTAACCACCCTGTCATATTAATTTATTAATTTTAAAAACCTCCTTTAGGAATAATGCTTTATTTGTTTTTGCCTATATAGGAATTCTGTAGAATAGTTTCTGAAAAATTAAGTGAAGAAAATTGGTATACTGTGTCACAAAGATGTATACACTAAATTCCAATGGAGACTTCTAAACTATTGCTACCTGAAAAAAATGAATTGAACATTTGTGCTATAAAGTGTCTTACAAATACATGTTTTCAATGATAAATATATCAGATGAATTTAGTCAGTTGAAACAATTATAAATGCCTACATAAGCAGAGGTGGAACACTGGACAACTATTTTTAATGGAAAAAAGTCAGATAATAATCATCTCTAATATCCAATAGACAAACTAAATGGCTAATTTCTAGGGGGAAAAGTTCATCTATGAAAACAATATTATTCTCACATTCTTTAGTACTTGCATATTTAATTCAGTAACTAAAGGGAGGCCATGCACTACTTTAACTATATAAGTATAAAGTATTTAAGAGGTGGAAAGCTTATAGTAAGAAAGTATGACCAAATTTCAGTCTGTATAAAAGGTTAATTGGGAGATGATAGTCCTATGTATGATTGGTGGGATTACAGTTTCATCAATTTATTATGAACCATAAGAAGGATGAATATTAAAGCTAGTCAAGATAAGGGGACTATTACAAAATACTCTTGGGGAACTAAGCAAAAGTTATCATTGGGTACCAGATGAACAGTGACAGATACAATTTAATATTCTGTGTATAAGTCAATGCACATTGGAAAAAATTAGACTGTCTGCATAGTATGAAAGATTATGAATTAGTACATCTTGAAGAGGAAAAAAATGTAAATGTCCAACAAAGACAGTTCAGTGAGATTGTCTGCTCAGTACCCAGCTGTGGTCAAATGCTAAGTAAAATATTAAAAGTGTTTTGAAGGGGCACCTGGGTGGCTCAGTGGGTTAAAGCCTCTGCCTTTGGCTCAGGTCATGATCCTGGGGTCCTGGGATCGAGCCCCGCATCGGGCTCTCTGCTCAGTGGGGAGCCTGCTTCCCTTCCTCTCTCTCTGCTTGCCTCTCTGCCTACTTGTGATCTCTGTCTGTCAAATAAATAAATAAAATCTTTTTTAAAAAAAAAGTGTTTGAAACAAGTAAAGAATTATTCAAAAGATATAATGATAAACCACATGCATATACCTAAATGTTGTGATCACAATACATACACAAAATAATGCATATATACATACCCACATACATACAATACTCACTTGGCCTTGTTGAGAGCAAACGGATATCTTTCAGCTTTTTTTTCTTTTGGTATTATGAAACACAACTAAAGATGTGCTTAGCATTTTACTGTCCCTTGGTGTCATAAAATAAGATAGGAAAATAAAATATACAGAGCCATAGATGGTTAGCTTAAAAGTAGGTAAGAGAGGGGAAGTGAAGATGACAGAGTAGTAGGAGGACCCTATGCTTGCCTCATCCCTTCAACACAGATAATATCAAATCATTTTGAATACCCAAGAAATTGATCTGAGGACTGACAGAACAAACTACACAACTAGAGGGAGAGGAGAGGCCATATCATGAAAGGTAGGAGGTACAGAGACACGGTCTGGAAGAGAACTGGATCATGGGTGCTACAGAGGGGAGGGAGCCCTGGTTGCAGAAAAAGGCAAGATAAAGGAACTTACAGGGGAAGGCACAAGAACACATCCCCAAAGCCATTGACTAGGAAAATGAAAGGGGCTGATTTTCTTGAGTTTTTACAACCAGTGGGGCTCAAAGTCTAGAGTTATAGAGGTCTGTGGCTTGGCAGGTGTGGAGCCCAGAAGGCGCTACAGTGTTCTTGTGGAAAAGGAGGGCAGGAAGCTTGGGAGCAGATAGTACAATCTGAGAATCCCCTGGAATGCACTTGGAGAGATTGTTCCCCCTTTTTAGATCACATCTAGGAGAGGTGGCATTTATCTCCAGGAGTAAAAAGAGCCAGGGGGTCCCATTTTCCTCCCCCACCCCTTAGCATAAAGTAACTTCAGTAAGCAGCACAGTGCCTACACTGGCAGCCGAGAAACTGCTTACACTAAGCCCCAGCTCCCTGTGCTCTGCTGATGCTGCTTTCCTCCAGCAAGCATGCCTGAGAACCACAGCATTGGGCCCCTCCTACAGTGACCAGCAAAGCCCCCCCCACACACCATGTCAACTGACCATAGAGTTCTACAAAGCATCTGCTCTAGGTTAAATATCATAAGGTCTCTATTAACAAGCAGACTAGAGCACACCTAGCTAAAACTTACCACACTCTGGCCAAGGTACAAACATTCCCCACTGCAGTCAAGGAGAAACTCTGCAGAACACTGACCTGAGGGAAAGAGCATCCAAAACACAGCAGCAGAGTGCACACAGCACACACCAGAGATACTTTCAAAAGTGCCAGGCCCTGGTCAGTATATGACCTCTTCTTCATAAAGCCATTATCTCAGGAGCAAGAAACATAACAGGCTTTCCTTACACAGAGAAGACAGAGAGTGCGACAAAAGTCCAAGATGGAGAAATTCACCCCAAAAGAAAGAACAAGAAAAGATCAGGGCCAGGATCTAACTGAAACAGATACAAGTAATATGCTTAATCCAGAATTAAAAGCAACAATCATAAAGATACTAGTTGGACTTGCGAAAAGAATAGAAGACACCATAGAGACAAAAGACCTAAAAACTAGTCAAGACGAGAACAAAAATGCAATAACCAAGATTCTAAACTGACTGGATGTAATGACCACAAAGATGAAGGGCAGAGAAATGAAATAAGTGACAAAGAATATAAAATCATGGAAAATAATGAAACTGAAGAGGGTAAGAAAAATATTAGATCACAATGAATTCTACCAAACCTTTAAAGAAGAGTTAATACCTATTCTCAAACTGTTCAAAAAAATAGTAATGAATGGAAAACTTCCAAACTCATTCTAGGAGGCCAGTATTACCTCCATTTCAAAACCAAACCCACTAAAAAAGAGAATTACAGGCCAATATCCCTGATGAACATGGATGCAAAAATTCTCAACAAAATACCAACAAACTGAATCCAACAGTACATTTAGAGAATCATTCACCATGATCAACTGGGATTTATTCCTGGGTTGCCAGGGTGGCTCAATATTCACATATCAATCAGCATAAAACACCACATAAGTAAAAGGAAGAATAAAAATTATTTGATCCTTTCAATAGATACAGAAAAAGCATTTGACAAAGTACAGTATTCATTCTTGATAAAAACCCTCAACAATGTAGGGAGAGAGGGAACATACTTCAACATCATAAAGGCCCATATATGAAAGGCCCACAGCTAATATCATCCTCAACGGGGGAAAACTGAGAGCTTTTCCTCTATGACCAGGAACAAGACAGGGATAGCACTCTTGCCACTCTTATTTAACACACTATTGGAAGTCCTCGCCTCAGCGATCAGACAACAAAAAGGAATAAAAGGTATCCAAATCAGCAAGGAAGAAGTCAAACTTACACTATTTGCAGACAACATACTCTATGTAGAAAACCCAAAAGAGTCCACTAAATATTTGCTAGAACTGATACACCAATTCAGGAAAGCTACAGGATACAAAATCAGCATACAAAAATCTGTTACATTTCTATATACCAATAATGAAGCAGCAGAAAGAGAAATCAAGGAATTGATTTTTTTTAAATTTTATTTATTTATTTGACAGACAGAGATCACAAGTAAGCAGAGAGGCAGGCAGAGAGAGAGGAGGAAGCAGGCTCCCTGCTGAGCAGAGAGCCCAATGCGGGGCTTGATCCCAGGACCCTGAGATCATGACCTGAGCCGAAGGCAGAGGCTTAACCCACTGAGCCACCCAGGCGCCCCAGGAATTGATTTTTTTACAATTGCAACAAAAACTGTAAGATACCAGGAATAAACCTAACCAAAGAGGTAAAAGATCTATACTCTGAAAACTATGGAATGCTTAAGAAAGAAATTGAGGAAGATACAAAGAAATTGATAAATATTCCATGGTCCTGGAGTGGAAAAACAAATAATGTCAAAATATCTATACTACCTAAAACAAGTTACACATTTAATGTAATCCTTATCAAAATACCACCAGCATTTTTCACAGAGCTAAAGCAAAAGAATCCTAAAATTTGTATGGAAACACAAAAAAAACCCAAATAGTCAGAGCAGTCTTGAAAAAGAAAAGCAAAGCTGGTGGTGTCATAATTCCAGACTTCAAGTTATATTACAAAACTGTAGAGATCAAGACAGTATCATAGCGGCACGAAAACAGACACTTTGATCAATGGAACAGAACAGAGAACTCAGAAGTGGACCCACAGCTATATGTTCAACTAATCTTTGACGAAGCAGGAAAGAATATCAAATGGAAAAAAGACAGTCTCTTCAAAAAATGGTATTGGGAAAACTGAACAGCTACATGTAAAACAATGAAACTGGACTACTTTCTTATATTATAGATAAAAATAAATTTAAAAATGGATGAAAGACCCAAATGTGAGACAGGGAACCATCAAAATCTTGCAGGAGAAAACAGGCAGTAACCTCTTTGACATTGGGCATAGCAACTTCTTACTAGATATATCTTTGGAGGCAAGAGAAACAAAAGCAAACGTGAACTATTGGGACTTCATCAAGACAAAAATCTTTTGCACAGTGAAGGAAACAACAAAACTTAAAGACAACCTTCAGAATGGGAGAAGATATTTGCAAAGGACACATCTGGTAAAGGGTTAGTATCCAAAATCTATAAAGAACTTATAAAACTTAACATCCCCAAAAAACAAATGACCCAGTTTAAAAATGGGCAGAAGACATGAATAGATATATTTCCAAAGAAGACACACAGATGGCTAATAGGCACATGAAGAAATGCTCAACATCACTTATCCTCATGGAAACGCAAATCAAAACTGCAATGAGATAACACCTCCCACCTGTCAGAATGGCTAAAATCAATGACACAAGAAACAACATGTGTTGGTGAGGATATGAAGAAAGGGAAACCCTCTTACACTGTTGGTGGGAATGCAAACTGGTGCAGCCACTCTGGAAAACAGTATGGATGTTCCTCAAAAACTTAAAAATAGACTGCCATATGACCCACCAATTGCACTACTAGGTTTTTACCCAAAGTATACAAAAATACTGATTTGAGGGGATATATGCACCCTGATGTTTATGGCAGCATTATCAACAATAGTCAAATTATGTAAAGATTCCAAATGTCCATTGACTGATGAAAGGATAAAGAAGATGTGGTACTTATTATATACAATGGAGCATTATTTAGCAATAAAAAAGAATGAAATCTTGCCATTTGCAATGATGTGAATGAAGTCAGAGGGTATTATGCTAAGTGAAATAAGTCAGTCAGAGAAAAATGAGTACCATGTGATTTCACTCATCTGTGGAATATAAGAAACAAAACAGATGGACCTAGGGGGAAGAAGAGAGTCAAACCATAATACAGACTCTTAACTATAGGGAACAAACTGAGGGTTGATGGAGGGAAGGTGGGCAGGGGGATGGGTTAAATGGTTGATGGGTATTAAGGAGGGCACTTACTGTGATGAGCAGTGGGTGTTATATGTAAGTTATGAATTACTAAATTCTACTCCTGAAACTAATATTATGCCATATGTTAACTAAGTAGAATTTAAATAAAAACTTGAAAGTACAAAAAAAATGTAATGAAGAGAATATCTAAACATAACAGAAGGTAGTATGGGATAGTGGCTATGAGGATGGGCTTTGAAATCAGACACACCAAAGTTCCAATCCAGTCTCATCTATAACCTCATCTCCCTAGCTAATGAAATTAACCAACTGTGTGGTTTACTGGTTCCCAATAAGTAAGAGTTTGAGAAAATGTAGATTTCCTATCATAGATATTCTGACAGCTTTTATAAGATTTCAGTAGGTCCAACTGAATTGCTTATAAGTTTAATAAATGTTTGTACTGAAATGTAACATGTATTCCAAATGGTATACAAATCACTAACATAGAGCTCAATTAATTTTCACAGAATGAATTGTGTAATCACTCAACTCAAGAAATAAAAATTACTCAAACTGAAAATTTCTCTTTCATTTCCCTTCCCACTCATTATTCTCTTCTCTCTAAGGCTAATCACTATTTATTAATATAGATTAGGTTTGTGCTTTTGAATCTTATATATTTTTAATGAAAGAGTATGTAATCTTATGTGTCTGACAGCTTTTGCCCAATATTATGTTTGTGGATTCATTCATGCTATTGCTTATGGTAGCTGTTCATTTTCAGAACTTGAAGCATTGAATTGTCTGAATATACCTTAGTTTGCACTTAGTTTGTGCCTTAGTTTGTATATTATAAGAATATACTTTAGAATGTACCTTTTAAACATTTATATTCTGCCTCTAATATAATGCTGCTGTGAAATTTCTTGTACATTCTTCTGATGACTGCATGTATGCATTTATATTGGGTGTGGAATTTTGGTGTCATAAGATAAGCATATATTCTACTTTATTCAAGACAGAGAAGCAGTTTTCCAAAGTAGTTATACCAATTTATACTTCCACCAAGAGTGTATGGGAATTCCAGTTGCTCCACATCCTAGCCAACATTTAATTTTGAAAGTTTTTTTTTTTAACTTTAGTAATTCTGGTGGGTATTATCATTGCTATTAAAACATGTTCTGGGGAACATTGGTGGATCAGTGGGTTAAACCTCTGCCTTCAGCTCAGGTCATGATCTCAGGGTCCTGAGATCGAGCCCCACAATGGGCTCTCTGCTCAGCAGGGATTCTGCTTCCCCCCCCCCACTACCTGCCTCTGCCTACTTGTGATCTCCATCAAATAAATAAATAAAATCTTTTTAAAAATGTTCCTTGCCTAACATAGGAAAAAAATAATTGTGGGAATATTTGATTTCCAGATTAAGCAAAATTAGGCATGTTGAGTAGGATTACGTAGAGATATTCATACTGCCCATTTTTTTTAAAGAGATGACAAGCAGGCAGAGAAGCAGGCAGAAAGAGAGGAGGAAGCAGGCTCCCTGCTGAGCAGAGAGTCTGATGCAGGGCAGCAGGCAGAAAGAGAGGAGGAAGCAGGCTCCCTGCTGAACAGAGAGCCTGATGTGGGGCTTGATCCCAGGACTCTGAAATCATGACCTGGGCTGAAGGCAGAGGCTTTAACCCACTGAGCCACCCAGGTGCCCCCCTAGTGCCCATTCTATTTCTCAGACTCAAGTCTTAAAAATGGAAAGTTTTAAAAGGAAGGAAAATCCTAGGAAGTTATTTTTTGGATATGAGTAAACTGATTCTAAAGTTTAAATAAACTTTTATCCTAAAGTTTATATGCATAAGACCCAGTATAGCCAACATAATATTTATGAAGAAGAAGCCAGAGGACTGACACTACCTTATTTCAAGATTTCCCATAAAGTTATATTAATCAAGACAGTATAGTTTTGCTGAAATAATAGATAAATAGATCAGTGAAACAGAATGGAGAGCTCAGAAATAGATCCATGCGGGGAGACCGTGACCTGTCCAGGCGAGAGGCAGAGGTGAAGAGAGGTTAAAAAGCACCTGAATCCCAGAGCAAATCGGTGGCAGACCTGAAACTGGAATCCAAGCCTACCTCAAAATTAACATCCAGACTTACGCAATAATAAGTAAATTCAGGAAGATGGCGGAGAAGTAGCAGGCTGAGACGACATCAGGCAGCAGGAGATCAGCTAGATAGCCTATCAAACCATTCTGAACACCTACGAATCCAACAGGAGATCGAAGAGAAGAAAAACAACAATTCTAGAAACAGAAAATAGACCACTTTCTAAAAGGTAGGGCCAGCAGAGAAGTGAATCCAATGCGATGGGAAGATAGAATCCAGGGGGAGGGGCCGGCTCCGGGCAAGCGGCGGAGCACAAAATCAGGACTTTTAAAAGTCTGCTCCACGGAGGGACATCGCTCCAGAGGCTAAACTGGGGTGAAGACCTCACGGGGACAGCGTGGACTCAGGTCCCACGGGGTCACAGAAGGATCGGGGGTGTCTGAGTGTCACAGAGCTCACAGGTATTAGAGCGGGGAAGCCGGCTGCGGAGACAGAGCCGAGGTTTCCTGGAGCCGTGGTCTGTGGCACGGGCCGGTGCTCTGTGACACGGGCCGGTGCTCTGTGCGAGGGGTCCCCACAAGATCCGGGGAGACTCCGACCTGGGAGACCTCAGAGATCTACGGGGTTCAGAGACCCCAGGTGGGACTCTGCCAGAGACAGAGACACTTAGTCACAGGCTGGGTGAGCTCGGAGCACAGCCAGAAGCAAGTGAGACGGGACTGGCACAATTTTCTCCAAGCGCGGCCGGAGGCTGGGGAGACGGGAGTGATTAAGCGCTTTTCTCTGAAGGCCCACTGAAGACTGGAGCCCCTAGCTCTCGGCTCCTCCTAGCCGGAGATTGGGAGGCCGCCATTTTCATTCCCATCCTCCGGAACTCTACGGAAAGCGTTCAGGGAACAAAAGCTCCCGAAAGGGAACCTGAGAGGATTACTTAGCCCGGCGCCTGCAAAGGGCAGTGCAATTCAGCCTGGGGCAGAAACACTTGAGAATCACTACAACGGGCCCCTCCCCCAGAAGATCAACAAGAAATCCAGCCAAGACCAAGTTCACTTAACAAGGAGAACAGCGGATTCTTACCTGGACAAAGTAACAAGGCAGAAAAACTCACCACAAAAAAAAGAACAGGAGGCAGTACCGAAGGCTAGAGACCTAATCAATACAGACATTGGTAATATGTCAGATCTGGAATTCAGGACGACGATTCTCAAGGTTCTAGCCAGGCTCGAAAAAGGCATAGAAGATATTAGAGAAACCCTGTCAGGAGAAATAAAAACCCTTTCTGGAGAAATAAAAGAACTAAAATCTAATCAAGTTGAAATAAAAAAAGCTATTAATGAGGTGCAATAAAAAATGGAGGCTCTTACTGCTAGGGTAAATGAGGCAGAAGAAATAATTAGTGATATAGAAGACCAAATGACAGAGAATAAAGAATCTGAGCAAAAGAGAGACAAACAACTACTGGAACACGAGGGGAGAATTCGAGAGATAAGTGATACCACAAGACAAAACAACATTAGAATAATTGGGATTCCAGAAGAAGAAGAAAGAGAAAGAGGAGCAGAAGGTATACTGGAGAGGATTATCATAGAGAATTTCCCTAATATAGCAGGGGGAACAAGCATCAAAATCCAGGAGGTGCAGAGAATATCCCTCAAAATCAATAGGAATCGGTCCACACCCCGCCTTCTAATAGTAAAATTTACAAATCTTAGCGACAAAGAGAAAATCCTGAAAGCAGCATGGGACAAGAAGTCTTTAATATACAATGGTAAAAATATTAGATTGGCAGCAGACTTATCCACAGAGACCTGGCAGGCCAGAAAGAACTGGCATGACATATCCAGAGCACTAAACGAGAAAAACATGCAGCCAAGAATACTGTATCCAGCTAGGTTATCACTGAAAATAGAAGGAGAGATAAAAAGCTTCCAGGACAAACAAAAACTGAAAGAGTTTGTAAACACCAAACCAGCTCTACAGGAAATATTGAAAGGGGTCCTCTAAGCAAAGAGAGACCCTAAAAGTATTATCAGAAAGGAACAGAGACAATACACAGTAACAATCACCTTACAGGCAATACAATGGCACTAAATTCATATCTCTCAATAGCTACCCTGAACGTAAATGGGCTAAATGCCCCAATCAAAAGACACAGGGTTTCAGAATGGATAAAAAAACAAAACCCATCTATATGCTGCCTACAAGAAACTCATTTTAGACCTGAAGACACCTCCAGATTGAAAGTGAGGGGGTGGAAAACAATTTACCATGCTAATGGACATCAGAAGAAAGCTGGGGTGGCAATCCTTATATCAGATCAATTAGATTTTAAGCCAAAGACTATAATAAGAGATGAGGAAGGACACTTCATCATACTCAAAGGGTCTGTCCAACAAGAAGATCTAAGAATTTTAAATATCTATGCCCCTAACATGGGAGCAGCCAACTATATAAACCAATTAATAACAAAATCAAAGAAACACATTGACAAGAATACAATAATAGTAGGAGACGTTAACACACCCCTCACTGAAATGGACAGATCATCCAAGCAAAAGATCAACAAGGAAATAAAGGTCTTAAATGACACACTGGAGCAGATGGACATCACAGATATATTCAGAACATTCCATCCCAAAGCAACAGAATACACATTCTTCTCTAGTGCCCATGGAACATTCTCCAGAATAGATCACATCCTGGGTCATAAATCAGGTCTCAACAGGTATCAAAAGATTGGGATCATTCCCTGCATATTTTCAGACCACAATGCTCTGAAGCTAGAACTCAATCACAAGAGGAAATTTGGAAAGAGTACAAATACATGGAGACTCAACAGCATCCTTCTAAAGAATGAATGGGTCAACCAGGAAATTAAAGAAGAATTGAAAAAAATCATGGAAACAAATGATAATGAAAACACAATGGTCCAAAATCTGTGGGACACAGCAAAGGCAGTCCTGAGAGGAAAATATATAGCGATACAAGCCTATCTCAAGAAACAGGAAAGGTCTCAAATACACAACCTAACCCTCCACCTAAAGGAGCTCGAGAAAGAACAACAAAGAAAGCCTAAACCCAGCAGGAGAAGAGAAATAATAAAGATCAAAGCAGAAATCAATGAAATAGAAACCAAAAAAACAATAGAACAAATCAATGAAACTAGGAGCTGGTTCTTTGAAAGAATTAATAAGATTGATAAACCCCTGGCCAGACTTACCAAAAAGAAAAGAGAAAGGACCCAAATAAAATCATGAATGAAAGAGGAGAGATCACAACCAACACCAAAGAAATACAAACAATCATAAGACATATTATGAGCAACAAATCTATGCCAACAAATTTGACAATCTGGAAGAAATGGATGCTTTCCTAGAGACATATAAACTGCCAAAACTGAACCAGGAAGAAATAGAAAACCTGAATAGGCCCATAACCAGTAAGGAGATTGAAACAGTCATCAAAAATCTCCAAACAAACAAAAGCCCAGGGCCAGATGGCTTCCCAGGGGAATTCTACCAAACATTTAAAGAAGAATTAATTCCTATTCTCCTGAAACTGTTCCAAAAAATAGAAATGGAAGGAAAACTTCGAAACTCATTTTATGCGGCCAGCATCAGATTGATCCCCAAACCACACAAGGATCCCATCCAATAAAAGAATTACAGACCAATATCCTTGATGAACACAGATTCGAAAATTCTCACCTAAATACTAGCCAATAGGATCCAACAGTACATTAAAAGGATTATTCACCACGACCAAGTGGGATTTATTCCAGGGCAGCAGGGTTGGTTCAACATCTGCAAATCAATCAATGTGATACAATACATTAACAAAAGAAAAAACAAGAACCATATGATACTCTCAAGAGATGCTGAAAAAGCATTTGAGAAAGTACAGCACCCCTTCCTAATCAAAACTCTTCAAAGTGTAGGGATAGAGGGCACATACCTCAACATTATCAAAGCCATCTATGAGAAATCCACCACAAATATCATTCTCAATGGAGAAAAACTGAGAGCTTTTCCGCTAAGGTCAGGAACATGGCAGGGATGTCCATTATCACCACTGCTATTCAACATAGTACTAGAAGTCCTAGCCTCAGCAATCAGACAACAAAAAGAAATTAAAGGCATCCAAATCGGCAAAGAAGAAGTCAAACTATCACTCTTTGCAGGTGATATGATACTATATGTGGAAAACCCAAAAGGCTCCACTCCAAAACTGCTAGAGCTTGTACAGGAATTCAGTAAAGTGTCAGGATATAAAATCAATGTACAGAAATCAGTTGCATTTCTTTACACTAAAAACAAGACAGAAGAAAGAGAAATTAAGGAGTCAATCCCATTTACAATTACACCCAAAACCATAAGATACCTAGGAATAAACCTCACCAAAGAGGGAAAGAATCTATACTCAGAAAACTGTAAAGTACTCATGAAAGAAATTGAGGAAGACACAAAGAATTGGGAAAATGTGCCATGCTCATGGATTAGAAGAATAAATATTGTGAAAATGTCTATGCTACCTAAAGCTATCTACACATTTAATGCAATGCCTATCAAAATCCCATCCAATTTTTGAAAGAAATGGAACAAATAATCCTAAAATTTATATGGAACCAGAAAGGACCTCAAATAGCCAAAGGAATATTGAAAAAGAAAGCCAAAGTTGTTGGCATCACATTTCCAGACTTCAAGCTCTATTACAAAGCTGTCATCATCAAGACAGTATGGTACTGGCACAAAAACAGACACATAGATCAATGGAACAGAATAGAGAGCCCAGAAATAGACCCTCAACTCTATGGTCAACTAATCTTCGACAAAGCAGGAAAGAATATCCAATGGAAAAAAGACAGCCTCTTCAACAAATGGTGTTGGGAAAATTGGACAGCCGCATGCAGAAAAATGAAATTGGACCATTTCCTTAAACCACACATGAAAATAGACTCAAAATGGATGAAGGACCTCAACGTGAGAAAGGAATCCATCAAAATCCTTGAGGAGAACACAGGCAGCAACCTCTTTGACCTCAGCCGCAGCAACTTCTTCCTAGGAACAACGCCAAAGGCAAGGGAACCAAGGGAAAAAATGAACTATTGGGACTTCATCAAGATCAAAAGCTTTTGCACAGCAAAGGAAACAGTCAACAAAACCAAAAGACAACTGACAGAGTGGGAGAAGATATTTGCAAACGACTTATCAGATAAAGGGCTATTATCCAAAATCTATAAAGAGCTTAGCAAACTCAACATCCAAAGAACAAATAATCCAAACAAGAAATGGGCAGAGGACATGAACAGACATTTCTGCCAAGAAGACATCCAGATGGCCAACAGACACATGAAAAAGTGCTCCACATCACTGGGCATCAGGGAAATACAAATCAAAACCACAAAGAGATACCACCTCACACCAGTCAGAATGGCTAAAATGAACAAGTCAGGAAATGACAGATGCTGGCGAGGATGTGGAGAAAGGGGAACCCTCCTACACTGTTGGTGGGAATGCAAGCTGGTGCAACCACTCTGGAAAACAGCATGGAGGTTTCTCAAAAAATTGAAAATAGAGCTACCTTATGACCCAGCAACTGCACTACTGGGTATTTACCCTAAAGATACAAATGTAGTGATCCGAAGGGGCACGTGTACCCGAATGTTTATAGCAGCAATGTCCACAATAGCCATGTTATGGAAAGAACCTAGATGTCCATCAACAGATGAATGGATAAATAAGAAGTGGTATATATATACAATGGAATACTATGCAGCCATCAAAAAAATGAAATCTTACCAATCGCGATGACATGGATAGAACTAGAGTATATTATGCTTAGCGAAATAAGTCAACTGGAGAAAGACAAATATCACATGATCTCCCTGATATGAGGAAGTGGAGATGCAATGGGGGTGGGGGTTAAGGGGGTAGGAAAAGAAAAAATGAAACAAGATGGGATCGGGAGGGAGACAAACCAAAAGAGACTCTTAATGTCATAAAACAAACTGAGGGGGGTGGGGGGGGGAGAGGGGTTGGGAGAGGGTGGTGGGGTTACATTATATGTTTAAATAAAAAGCTTAAATAAAAAAATAAAATAAATTATGCAGTTTAAAAGGTAAAAAATAAGTAAATTCAGTTATCTTTGATATTTTATTTTTCAGTCATATTAAAAACATAGCTTTACATATGTAAAAAAAAAGAAATAGATCCATGCAAATATGGTTAACTGATCTTTGACAAAGGATCAAAAGTGATACAATGAAGAAAAGATGTCTTGCAATAAATGGTGTTGAAACAAATGGACATCTGCATATAACAAATGAATCTAGACAGACCTTACCTTCTGTACAAAAATTACTTCAAAATGAATCATATACATAAATGTAATACTCAAAACTATAAAAATTCTAAGAGATAACTTAGAAAATCTAGATAACTTTGCATTTGGCAATGACTTTTTAGATACAACACCAAAGGCATGATCCATGAAAGAAATAATTGATATTAAAATAAAGAACTTCTGTTCTGCAAAAGATACTGTTGAGAGAATAAGAAGACAATCCAGAGACTGGGAGAAAATATTTGCAAAACACATAATTGATAAAGGACTGTCATCCAAAATAAACAAAGAACTCTTAAAACTCAACAATAAGAAAATGAACAACACAATTAATAAAATGGGCAAAGATCTGAACATACATCTCACCAAAGCAGATATGTAGATGGCAAATAAGCATATGAAAATATACTCAATATCATGTGTAATTAGGGAAATGCAAACTAAAACAACAATGGGACCACTACACATTTTATTTAAAAAGCCCAAATCTAGAACACTGACAACACCAAATGCTGGTCAGGATGTGGAGCAAAAGAAACTCCCATTCATTGCTGATGGGGATACAAAATGCTACAGTCACTTTGAAAGAGAGTTTGGTAGTATTTTACAAAATGAAACACACTCTTACCATAGTATCTAGCAATCATGCTCCTTGGTACTGAGTTGAAACTTATGACCACAGGAAAACCTGCACAATGATGGTTATAGCAGCTTTATTCATCATTGTCAAAATTTTCAAGCAACCAAAATGTCCTTCAGTATGTGAATAGATAAACTGTTAAGTCCAGACAATGGAATATTATTTAGTGCTAAAAAGAAATGAGCTATCAAACCATGAAAAGACAAAGTAAACATAATTGCATATTAGTAAGTGATTTCCCCTGTATGATATTCTGAAAAAGGTAAAACTACAGAGGAAGTAAAAAAAAGTCAGTGGTCATTAGGGGCTAGGCGTCAGGGAGAGATGAATAGGAGCCCAGAGGATTCTTAGGGCAGTGAAAGTATTCTGCATGAAGCTACAATGGTGAATACACATCATACATTTGTCCAAAGCTATTGAATGTACACCACAAATGAGCCCTAATATAAACTATGGACTTTGGGTGATAGTGAGGTGTTAATGTAGGTTCATCAATTGTAACAAATATACCACTGTGGTGCACGATGTTGATAATAGGAGAGGCAGTGCATGTGTGCCAGCAAGGGATGTATGAGAAGTCTCTGTACTTTCTGCTCAATTTCATTGTAAGCCTAAAAGTGTTCTAAAAATGAAGTCTATTGGAAAATAATTAAAGTACAACCTAACAGTTCCTGGGGGATATACTAAGGAAGTGGCCATTGTGGGATATATCATAAGAATACTAAAAGGTCAAGGATTACAGGAATTTTTAAGCATGCAAGCTTTTATTCAGACTCATCAACTTCTCAATTAAAATGCTGTTTTATTGTCTTCATTATCTAATAATGGGAGGCAAAAATTGAAAATACATTTCTAGGCCTCTAATTTACACCATGTGAGGTAGAACTGGTCTTTATGGAGGTAGTTGTCTACATGGTAGGATATATGAGATGCCTAAAGGCTACATTTGACCTAAAGTATCACCTACTATTCTGCCCTAGTATCTCTTTATTCCTCTCCTGGAGTATAAAGCACATATAAATAAAAATTACTCATACCTTTTGCTTACTGTTTCTCCTAGTAAAAAAAGTCAGTTGGCACTCTAAAGCCTTCAAATAAAATGAAAAGTAAATTAGAAGCTATTTCCATAAGTTCAGCTTTATCTGAACAATACATCTCTAAGATTCACATCTGCATTCTAAGCATTAAGAAACTCATTAGTTAGGTTCATTTTTATTGGGGAAAAAATTGGTTTTCAACAAAGCCCCATCCAAAAGGCTTTTACCTACATGGTTATTCATACCAAGAATGGTGTAATAAAGGACTACATAGTTTGTAACTAGACACAATGCTGTCTCAAAAAAATTCAAGGTTCTGTTTGTACATAAGAAGGGAAGAATGGATACCATCTACCATATCCTTTTACCTGCTTACTTCTTAAAAGATTCAGATCAAGTTTTACCTTCTCTTGGAAGATTTTTTTAACACCACAAGTCCAGGCCTTCTGTGTTCCAGACTTGTACCACCAAAATAGAAGGCACTCAATGCATTTGTTTGAATAAATGAATGAATGAAAGTTACCTCTATTTCTTGTGCTTTTAGCATACTGTAATGTAATCATCAGTTTAGATGCCTGCTGCTTCATGAACCTATCAGTTTTCTAAGGTCTATCGCTGTGTTTTTTTCATCTCATTATTCTAAGGTATCTGATATATAGTAATCATTTAATGAATGTTTGTTGAGTGAATATGTAACAAAACACCTTTTTAAATTTTTTTTATTTTTTTAATTTTTCAGTGTACCAAAATTCATTGTTTATGCACCACACCCAGTGCTCCATGCAATATGTGCCCTCCATGATACCCACCACCAGGCTCACTCAACCTCCCATCACCCGCCCCTTCAAAAACCTCAGATTGTTTTTCAGAGTCCATAGTCTCTCATGGTTCATCTCCCCTTCCAATTTCCCCCAACTCCCTTCTCCTCTCCATCTCCCCATGTCCTCCATGTTATTTCTTATGTTCCATAAATAAGTGAAACCATATGATAATTGACTCTCTCTGCTTGACTTATTTCACTCAGCATAATCTCTTCCAGTCCTGTCCATGTTGATACAAAAGTTGGGTATTCATCCTTTCTGAAGGAGGTATAATACTCCATAGTGTATATGGACCATATCTTCCTTATCCATTCGTCCGTTTAAGGGCATCTTGGTTCTTTCCACAGTTTGGCGACTGTGGCCATTGTTGCTATGAACAGTTAGGGTACAGATGGCCCTTCTTTTCACTACATCTGTATCTTTGGGGTAAATGCCCAGTAGTGCAATTGCAGGGTCATAGGGAAGCTCTATTTTTTTTAAAGATTTCTTATTTATTTATATGACAGACAGAGATCACAAGTAGGCAGAGAGGCAGGCAGGGAGAGAGGAGGAAGCAGGCTCAGAGAGCCCAAAGCGGAGCTTGATCCCAGGACTCTGGGACCATGACCTGAGTCGAAGGCAGAGGTTTTAACCCACTGAGCCACCCAGGCGCCCTGGGAAGCTCTATTTTTAATTTCTTAAGAAATCTCCACACTGTTTTCCAAAGTGGTTGCACCAACTTGCACTCCTACCAACAGTGTAAGAGGGTTCCCCTTTCTCCACATCCTCTCCCACACATGTTGTTTACTGTCTTGTTAATTTTGGCCATTCGAACTGGTATAAGGTGGTATCTCAATGTGGTTTTGATTTTAATCTCCCTGATGGCTAGTAATGATGAACATTTTTTCATATGTCTGATAGCCATAACAAAACACATTTTAAGATGAGATTGTATAAGCAAGTTGCAATATTCATTCAAATTAAATTTTCCTCTATGTTGGGGAATGGCAACAAGCATCCATCTAAAAGTTCACACAGGAATGCACTAATCTTACTGTCTAGCTTAGAAATCCAACAGCTAATTGATCCCACTAACTAAAGTCATTGTATTTTTGTCCATGGGTTCAACTTCATCCCAAATCTGGACCATAATCTTAATGATGAGAACTACCATCTTTACTTTAGATCTCATTCTGACATTCTTCCTTATTATTACCAGTCTTAGCTACATGCCTAACCTAGAATCCCTGTCTAGAGTTTATCTTTGTGATTAGGTTATGTCTGCTTTGAACATTATCTTCGTGATTTCTTCCTTGCCAGCTGTTGTAAGACCCTTTTATACCAATTATTGGCCTGTCTGGACCTCAACATATCAACTGGGCTCTGTTTAAGTGTCTGGGCCTTTTCCTAATGCCTGCTGCTGGAAACTTTCCAGATTGCTGGCCTTCCTATCTGCCTGACACCTTTAAGCTGTCTAGGTTCTCAGCACTATCCTCTCCCTCTCTGGCCCATTCTGTTAGTGCAAACAAAGCCTGGTTCTGACATTTGTGAGCAGGGTTGGGTTCACCTGAGGAGCACATTACCAGAATAACTGAAATCAAAGACAGAAGCAGATATTTGATAAGAATTCTAAGAAATATTCAGATGGTTAAATGAAACAAAAGCACTAAATATATACCTGTCTAACTAATTTGCATAATGCTTCCTGTTTCTTACAAGTTTTAGGAAGCCAACAACTGCATTTTTCTTTTTCATAGAAGTGGCTACCAACAAACTTTGTATTTCAGATTCATCGTTGTAGCTGCAGGAAAGTATAAATTTATTGCTTTTCACAATAGTGAGAGTTACCTTGTTTACTTTAGTGGCGGTTATTAGTAAGTGGAAGCATCAATAAGAAGACAAAAAAAAGAGATGCCTGGGTGGCTCAGTGGGTTAAGCCTCTGCCTTTGGCTTGGGTCATGATCCCAGCATCCTGGGATCGAGTCCCACATCGGGCTCTCTGCTCGGTGGGGAGCCTGCTTCTCCCCTCTCTTCCTGCCTTTCTGCCTACTTGTGTGATATCTGTCAAATAAATAAATAAAATCTTAAAAAAAAGTGTTTTTTAAAAAAAAGAAGACAAAAAAAATCTAACATATCTTCTTTTTATGAAATACTATTATATGTCAAGTCAAATCCTTTCCTTTAGGTATGAATGGCTCTAGTTCTATGCCCAGTAGTCTGTATAGAGAATAATTCCTCCCTACTTTCCTAGTATGCTTACATACAGATTCATCTGAAATAACCTTTATAAAAGTAGGTAGCAGATAATTCATGTCTACACAAATATTGTGGAAGTTGGCAGACATTCAAATTTCTATGACTCATACATTAAAGCCCATAGATACTAGTTTAATTATTATAAAGCATAAGGTTGATTCCTTCTCTTTAACTCTTATGAATAAGGCCTGTTAATTTTCTTAGTTCCTCATCCATTTTGCTAATAATTATTGAGCTATAATCAGCTCTAAAATCACAGCTTAATTGTGCATAATATAATACAAAAATTAGCAACTGTTGGGGCAGATTTGCCAAAATACCATCCCTTATCCCATGGTGCTTTATGTCTTAGTTCTACAACTAAGCACAAGTGGAATAGACATGGGCAACCCTTTCATTCCTATCTCATTACTGTCATGTAAGTTAAATCTTTATTGAAAACCTACTATGTGTACAATCCTATACTAGATAAAGGACTATCAAGAAGGCTGAGACAAGGTGCCTGGTCTCAGGAAGGTTACCATCTAATGGACTGAAAGAGGAGACAGTACTCTCAGTAATAATTAGGAGTCAAAGACCTAAATAAAAGTAGAAAACCACAGTATATATGAAATCTCAAACTCAGTTTAAGTTCCAGGAGGAGCTGTGTCCTCTGGCTCCCCTGTTAATAGAAAAGCAACCAGCCCTACTAGCTTTTCACAGTTGAAGGACACTTCACTATATATAAAATAATGAGATGGTTTCACTAAGTACATAGTATGACACATTCAAACATTTCCTTCATTTTTCAAATATCATTGGAAAAATATTTCTCCCTCACTTAAAAAAGTCTAAGTGCCTTTTCAAATAGTGTCTACACTGTACCACTTGTTCTTACATTTCAAATGCATTCTTAACATAATTTAACAATGAATAATAATTCAGAAGTCAATTCTGTCACTATTACAGACAAAACTACTTAAGATCTGAGAAATATAAACAAGAACAGAGGTTTGAGAACTCAACAGAAAAGTTCTAATATTTCAGATCTTTCCTATTCCCCTCATCCATATTCTCCAACTAAAAAAAGAACCTGTGCCTGCCAATTGGTGGCCTGACTTCAGGCCAAATTTAATTAATTAGCAGTTTCTTCAGCTGTCATCTGGCCTCATTTGCCTAGCTTGTAACCACAGCTCAGTACATTACTGAAGCTGAAACTCCACTAATGACCTTTTTGGTCAACTGAACTACAGGGACTAAATAGCTGATCAGATCTACCTCTTCTTTCCACTATGCCCCAAACTGCACTGCTGTTGGCAACTGAGACCAATTTTAACTTCCCAGACTTAAAGCATTGTTTCTGAAAGTGCTGTTTACAAACTTGTATACTACAAATAACTGTGGTGTTTGTAAAAATTCAGAGTCCAAGGTCCTGTTCTCAGAGATCCTGATAGAGTAGCTATAGGATAGGGCCTGAGAAAATGCATTTATCATGCTCCCCTTTGTGAATCTCATGTTTACTAAATTGATTGATGATGCTAATAGAATTAGGGAATACAACCTAAGGTGTAGAGGGCCCAACTAGTGTAATAAAAGGGCAAGATGGAAATAATTCCATTTGTTGCTAACACATTTAATGTGAATAAGAATCAAGCAAGAAGTTTGTTAAACATACATATTCCTGGGATGCCTAGGTGGCTCAGTCAGTTGGGCATCTGCCTTCAGCTCAGGTCATGATCCCAGGGTCCTGGGATCAAGTCCTGCGTCAGGCTCCCTGCTCAGTGGGGAGTCTGCTTCTCCATCTGCTTCTGCCTGATGCTCTCCCTGCTTATGTTCTCTGACAAATAAATAAAATTAAAAATATATATATATTCTTCCAAAACCAAAGGAGAAATACATATGTTTGGAGGTTCCACCTCCAAAACCAAAGGGATCATAATCATAGGATAGGCCTGGGCATCTGTATACTTAAAAGGCTACCCTAGGTTATTCTGGTATATTTTAACAAATCCCCTGCACTTGATCAATTACTTCAAGGTATCCAATAGCTGGCAGAATGAAAGAGGTTACTTGCAAAAGACCCAGACACTGTTCCCTATTATTGGAGTCTACATATTTTGAAGGACAAAGCTACATATATTTTTAAGTGCTTAAGGGATACTTTATACTGAATATGATTGGAATAAACACTCTACAGGTTTTATGGATGGAGGGAAGCAAACATTTGCAATAGAAGAAAGGAAGAGGGAAATAAAAGATACTACAGTAAAAGGTAGGTAATGACAGGTCCTTAGATGGCCAAGTATTTCTGCATCTAGCCTCACCCCTCTATATTCACCATAAATCACCCACCCACTCCACATTGTAAAGGGCTGAGTGCCAAGGAGCCCTTAAGGAAGAAACAGGTGGACATTCTGTCCTTAGCCATTTTATTTATTTATTTTTAAATATTTTATTTATTTATTTGACAGACAGATATCATAAGCAGGCAGAGAGGCAGGCAGAGAGAGAGGCAGGAGCAGGCTCCCCGCTGAGCAGAGAGCCTGATGTGGGGCTTGATCCCAGGACCCTAAGATCATGACCTGAGCTGAAGGCAGAGGCTTCAACCCACTGAGCCACCCAGACGCCCCCTGTCCTTAGTCATTTTAACTCAGTTCTGTCTGGGACTGAGTCCCACGTCGGGCTCTCTGCTCAGCAGGGAGCCTGCTTCCCTCTCCCCCTCTCTCTGCCTACTTGTGATCTCTTTCTCTGTCAAATAAATAAATAAAATCTTTAAAAAAATTAGCAGAATACCCTTCTCCTAGCTCCAGGAACAAAGTAGGACAGCAATGAATATATACAAAGCCACCTCACATTGCCACATGTACTCTTACACCATTTGCTATTACTCTGTACTCATCAGTTGGAGTAACACATCTAGGCATGCTGTCCTGGAAAAAAGAGAACATTTCCATTCTATCACTGCTGATAGCTCATGGCTGTTTATTAATTCCATTTTTTCCTTTCCCTCTGGGTCTAGAAGGGTGTCTTAAAGGTGACAATTAAGCAGAAAGGTGAAACTAATATAAATCTACTATTGAGAGTCATACCTTAATATATGGTTCTAGAGACTGACCAAAAAGGAACTCAGGGCTAAAAGGAAGTATATAAGATCTTTTCCTGTAGAGCCAATTTCAGTGGATCTCCGGGAACACACCATAATCCATCTCCAGGCTTTACACCTCCAAACTCTCCAAATGTCCAGATCCACATCCTGTTACCTCCTAGACATCATCTATATGTTATACTAGTGTCTCTAACACTATATATCAAAAGCTAAACTTTTCTTTTCCAAACCAATTTCTGTTAATGACATTACCATCCTTCCAGTTAGAAACCTAAAAGTTGTCTTTAATCTCTCCCTTGACTTTACCCTCTACTTGCAGTCAAGACCAGATCATTGCAGATCCAAGCAGCAATGACTGGGATGCTGGAGAACATAGAGGAAGGGATGTTCAGGAGTCAGTTGATAGGACTCACCTCCCTGAATGTATAATACCAATAGTCTCCACAGCTTCACTTCCAGTGTTCCAGTACCCCTCCTCCTAATTCTTCCTACGCATTGACTTGTTACTCCCCTGTCCAAAAACCCTCACTTGCTCTTCAATCTTACCTTCAACCCCTCCTCCTGCGCATAAATTTTTTAAAGATTTCTTCTACTATTCCCCTATTTATAAACTTTAACCAAATTTTAACATTCCTTCTTTCCTGAACAAGTCCCTTGTTTTTCTTGCTTGAACTTTTCACTAATGTCCTTCCTGTTGTTTGAAAAGTTCTTTCCCCTACATGTGTTTAATCCTTATTAATCCCCCAGGGTCCAGCTTCAATGCTACTTCCTCTGCTCTTCAATGGAATGCATTCTTTCCTTCTTTGAACTGAGAAGCACTTCGCATTTTAATGTTGTTTATCACATTCTGCCTATCACATTTTTCTCTCTGCAAGGGGATGGAAGGCTTATATTTCCACATAATGCCTAACAGTGTCTTTTCTATAGTAATTATTTTTAAATTGTGTTGGATGAATGAATTTCCTCTTCCTCAACTTCTTAATAGAAATTCCCTAAATGAAGCCTACTTTTATTAATAAGAGAAAAGCTGTCATTCCAGCACATGCCTTGGTCTCTTTCTGTCTGTGCTTGACTGTCTCTATCCCTACATCTTAGCTCTCTGTGTCTGTTTTCTTTTTGTCTCTCTCTGTGTCTGCTCACCCTTTCCCTTCCTTTAGTTTAGCTGTCACTGTCAGTCTTTCTGTTTCTTTTTTCATGGTATTTTCCTTTTTATTGTTTTTTTGTTATATTGTTATTATATTATTATTATTCCTTATCTGGAAGTCAATATCTGAAGCTCTTTCAAAGCCTCCCTTACACTATAACTCAAAAGTGCAGTGTTATAGGGCCTTTTCAAGTTGCAAATCAAAGTCTGAAATCTGAAAACCTTATAGCTCAGGGGAAAATTAACTTTCCACGTACAGGTGACACCAGTGCCTGTGGTGAAGTGTCTGAATAGAAATTTACAGACACTGAATTCTTAATTTAGGTGATAAGACATAAAAATATAAAAGGTGATCCTCAACAGCTAATCATAATAACAATGCTAATTTCTTTAATTGACTTCAATGATAATAACCTGTTAGAAAGCAAACAAAAAGTTCTAGAAAATCATGGACCACTTGGCACCTTGCCCAGGAAACTCTAAGAATTCATATATAAATATAAATGAATTCAAACTAAAGACAATGATAATAGTGCCAAGTATTTTTTCAGTATCTATTGTGAGACAGATGTCTTGTACCCATTAATTCATTTAATCCTCAAACATTTCACGGAGATGGAAACTGAGGTTGAGGGTGGTTAAGTTCATGTTCAGTCATCCTTGAGGAGGGGAGCTATGATGTAAACCCAGGTATTGTTTGATTACAAAGCCTGGGCTCCTAAACTGTCCAGCTTTTTTCAGATTTGTCAGGTCTTAAGATTACCAGGTTACTCATTAATCCTTCAGGTTCCTTAACCCCTACCCCAGGTTTACCAAATCCCAGGGCAAGGGAGTCCATTTGTTTAAAAAATGACTGAGGATTCTTAACAGCCTGCCTGTTTGGGAAACAGAGCACCCCAGTAAATAATTTCCCCAGCTGTGATATAAAGGACGAAAGAGTTCCATTTCCCTGGTAATTATTGTACTTCTTGCTCCACTTTCCTCTATTCAGTGCCTTTCCATTCCTCTCCTCCCCAGAGAATAAAAATTAGCCTTAGACTCTTCAATCTATTGGTTAAATGTCCAGAAATACCCACCTTAGCAACATGTCAATTTTGACTTGAATTTTGACCAAAGTCAATAAAGAAATGGAGCTTTATTTGTGGAATGAAGTGAGTAGAAGAATATGCTGTATTTATGTGAGGGGAGGGGAATTGGGGTGTTGGATTCTTCCTGATATTCTTAAAATCATGTCACGTGGGTGATTGACTCTTTCACCTTTTTTAAGCTCAGCTTTTATTAAAAAATTATTTTAATTAATAAAATATACCTAATACTAATGGGAAACACCAAGAAAATGTACAGGCTGAAAATACAAAATAACAATGATTTACTGTGTACATCATGATTGCCAGGCCATATCCTCAATGATTTACATGAATCTCCTCATTAAATACATAAACCTGTGAAGTAGCTACTTTAGTTATCCACATTTTACAGATAATAAGAATGAGGCTCAGAGAAATTACTTGTCCAAAATCTAAGATTCCAACCCAGGTTTGTTTGACTACAGTTTATGCCCTGAACACCACAGCACAGACTACTATGAACAGATCAAAGAAAGATTTAGGAAAAACCACTGATTGTAGAATCCCTAATGAGATTACAAGAAAAAAAAAGGATGTTTTAGGATATCCAGGTGTCTTTGTAAAATATTTTGAGATCATTATTTTGAAGGAAAGCATAGCTACTTCCAACCAAAATATCCCTTGCTAGTTTGGAGTCACTGATTTGATCAAATATGGCATTCCTGGTTGCTTACCTTCCTAGGTTTATCAGAACTAATTCCTTTAGTTGGTTAGGGTACAGCCTGGCGCAATTGCTTCAAACTCACTATGAATTCAGAACCCCTTTACTGAATCAGAACCCCAAATTTCCAAAATTTATAGACTTTAGGATGAATATTCTTAAAAACTTTCATTTACGGTCAATAAAGATTCCCCAAAATACAATGACAAGAAAAGGAAGCATGGAGCACTGGGTGTGGTGCATAAACAATGAATCTTGGAACATGAAAAAAATAAAATTAAATTAAGATGTGAAAAAAAGAAAATAAACTAGAACAATATTGTCATTAATTTTATTCCTTAGTCCTTACTAGTATTATAGTAATTTTTGTGTTTTCTATGTATAGAGATGATTGTGGAGTTTGTACTTCTGACTGACCTGCCTCATGGAAGAAGGGCAGAACTATTTCTAATGGTCAAATTAAGTCCCCATGTTTCTGCAGTGACTGACTGTGATTCTTGGACTTACTTTTACTAAGAATGAATGAAATAGATTTGAACTGTATTTATAATATTATCTTTTTTTAATTGACAGAGATCACAAGCAGGCAGAGGGGCAGGCAGAGAGAGAGAGGAGTAAGCAGGCTCCTCACTGAGCAGAGAGCCCAATGCGGGGCTCGATCCCAGAACCCTGGGATCATGACCTGAGCTGAAGACAGAGGCTTTAACCCACTGAGCCACCCAGGCTCCCAATACTATCTTTTTTTACAGTCAATTCCATGTACATGTACCTTTTACCTCCTTCAGCCTCTGTCTAACTCACCTTTGAACCCTTACCAATGTTTAGTCCTTTGTCTATTAAAAGAGGAACCTCAATAAAATTGTTGAATTGAAAAAAAAAGAAAAGGAAGCATGAAGATATTCTTTTTCCTTTCTTGAATACTCCCATTTCTAAAATT